>JAVGWX010000004.1:22357953-22645453 GCA_036924085.1 Ariolimax columbianus | reverse complement strand
TTGAATGGAAATATGTGTCTGCTATTGTAGCACAAATATCACCAATCATCATTATCCACTTCATCAAATTGTAACGCCCACCATCTCTCAAGTTTTCGTTTCACGGGCTTCCCAGCCCACTCCATGTGTTACGTCATTGTGAATTTGTGTTTTGACTTCCGATAAATGTGGGAAAAAAAAAGATATGAAAAATGCAGGACAAAATTTTAACGAATATATACCTAGGCACCATAGGCAACACCAGAGACTGCCTAAATGAAGTAAGACGAAGTATAGCTATAGCAAGGCATTTGTAAAATACAAAACAGAGCAGAACATTAACCAAGAAACGCACATAAAAACCCTGCGGACATTTATCTCTCCTGTCACAACGAAAGGATACAAAACATGGACCATCGCACAAATAATACAAAAAATATCAAATCCTCCGTACTAAAATGCAACAAGAAAGTTATCAGGATACAACGGGTAGCGAAAATTATAAGCGCAGACTTCCTGAGGGAGATGGATATATAACAGAATTGGATCATAAACAACATTTCATCTAGGGAACTAAAATACTTCGGCTTCATCAAATGCTACAATGGTTTAGGAAAAGTTGCACTGCATGATATGGTATCTGAAGAATGAGGCAGCCAGACCAAAGAGGAGTGGACACAATACATGAACGTTGTTCTCAAAATGGCATCGGTGAAAGGATGATAAATGGCAAATTATCAAGTCACACAGAGCGACTCCACTGAGAGCAACGTTCTGCAAAGAATGTGCTACAAGATGATGATGCTTGATCTTCTTGATCTTTATGACCCATTCCTCAGCATAGCTGCGGGTCCCAACTTTGTCTACAGCGGTCTCTGTCTTGGTCCACGGAAGTCCAGTACATGGTAAACCGACCTCCAGAGGTGTCTCCGATATTGTTGTGTACAACAAGGAAGTCTGACCTGGAGGTCTTCCCCGCGGTTTCTTTTTACCTCGTGGTACCAGATAGTTGTCGCACTGCTCCATCGACCATCGTTTCGTCGCTACATGTGAACTGCCCATCTATTTTTTTTTATGGTGCTTAGATTCGCAAAATAAATTCTGTTACACACAAGAGAACAAAGAAAACTTTTCTTTTGGATACAGTTCTTTTAAATGATAATGGACGCACACTGCACTAAGATTAACATATAATTGCAAGAATGGCAAGGGAAAATACTCGGAGTATGTTTCATGATGTCATGGACGACAATCAACGTTAGAATTGATAAACATCGCTCGGGAAGGAAGTAATTGAGAACGTTGATAGCCTGCGTCGGTCGACATGTCACATGATGATGATATCGAGTTATTTATTAAGCTGTGGTACTGTATATCTTCTAATAATCTGATTGATGATATTTCCTTATTTGGAAGTACGTTGTCCCCAGCAACGCTATTGTTGCACAACGTGGCAGTGTCACCGCGTAAAAAATGGATGAAGCGTTTGTCATGTCAGCGAATTAGAAAGAGTGGCTTATGAATTTTTACACAGAAATTGATGATGTCATCACAGCAACGTTATTTTCCCCCATAATTATTGGACATCTTAAAACGCAGAATGGCGATGTAGAAACATTGAGCGGGAAACAGGTTAGAAAATACAAAGAATTGTTTAGGTAATTGCCGGGATGCACTATACCGTGTATCATCCTTTATCTTCCGGTAGCCCCCATTTGGTGTAGCATAGGTCCAACATTTCATTTGGTTTACCCTTAACCGCTTTTAGGAAAGCCTGCTTCCGGTCATCTGAAGTGAGAATTTGCGCACGAGACTATTAAAAAAAAAGGTTTGGCAGTTTAACAAAAAACAACTGAAAAATCCTTTGCTTGAAAAAGTGATGTAATCATATTTAAGTAAGTAATCGTTGTATGATACTTCATTTAAACAGTGGCTGTAAAATACTTCACGTTAACAGTCACTGTAAGATACTTCATTTAAACGGTCACTGTATGTTACCTCAAGTAAACAGTGACCGCAACATATTTAATTTCATGTAGACAGCCACTGTAGTATGCTTTATGTAGACAGCCACTGTAGTATGCTTTATGTAGACAGCCACTGTAGTATGTTTTATGTAGACAGCCACTGTAGTATGCTTTATGTAAAGAGCCACTGTAGAATGTTTTATGTAGACAGCCACTATAGTATGTTTTATGTAAAGAGCCACTGTAGTATATTTTATGTAAAGAGCCACTGTAGAATGTTTTATGTAGACAGCCACTGTAGTATGCTTTATGTAGACAGCCACTGTAGTATGTTTTATGTAGACAGCCACTGTAGTATGCTTTATGTAGACAGCCACTGTAGTATGCTTTATGTAGACAGCCACTGTAGTATGTTTTATGTAGACAGCCACTGTAGTATGCTTTATGTAGACAGCCACTGTAGTATGCTTTATGTAGACAGACACTGTAGTATGCTTTATGTAGACAGCCACTGTAGTATGCTTTATGTAGACAGCCACTGTAGTATGCTTTATGTAGACAGCCACTGTAGTATGCTTTATGTAGACAGCCACTGTAGTATTCTTTATGTAGACAGCCACTGTAGTATGCTTTATGTAGACAGCCACTGTAGTATGCTTTATGTAGACAGCCACTGTAGTATGCTTTATGTAGACAGCCACTGTAGTATGCTTTATGTAGACAGCCACTGTAGTATGCTTTATGTAGACAGCCACTGTAGTATGCTTTATGTAGACAGCCACTGTAGTATGCTTTATGTAGACAGCCACTGTAGTATGCTTTATGTAGACAGCCACTGTAGTATGCTTTATGTAGACAGCCACTGTAGTATGCGTTATGTAGACAGCCACTGTAGTATGCTTTATGTAGACAGCCACTGTAGTATGTTTTATGTAGACAGCCACTGTAGTATGCTTTATGTAGACAGCCACTGTAGTATGCTTTATGTAGACAGCCACTGTAGTATGTTTTATGTAGACAGCCACTGTAGTATGCTTTATGTAGACAGCCACTGTAGTATGCTTTATGTAGACAGCCACTGTAGTATGCTTTATGTAGACAGCCACTGTAGTATGCTTTATGTAGACAGCCACTGTAGTATGCTTTATGTAGACAGCCACTGTAGTATGCTTTATGTAGACAGCCACTGTAGTATGCTTTATGTAGACAGCCACTGTAGTATGCTTTATGTAGACAGCCACTGTAGTATGCTTTATGTAGACAGCCACTGCAGTATGCTTTATGTAGACAGCCACTGTAGTATGTTTTATGTAGACAGCCACTGTAGTATGCTTTATGTAGACAGCCACTGTAGTATGCTTTATGTAGACAGCCACTGTAGTATGCTTTATGTAGACAGCCACTGTAGTATGCTTTATGTAGACAGCCACTGTAGTATGCTTTATGTAGACAGCCACTGTAGTATGCTTTATGTAGACAGCCACTGTAGTATGCTTTATGTAGACAGCCACTGTAGTATGCTTTATGTAGACAGCCACTGTAGTATGTTTTATGTAGACAGCCACTGTAGTATGCTTTATGTAGACAGCCACTGTAGTATGTTTTATGTAGACAGCCACTGTAGTATGTTTTATGTAGACAGCCACTGTAGTATGCTTTATGTAGACAGCCACTGTAGTATGTTTTATGTAGACAGCCACTGTAGTATGTTTTATGTAGACAGCCACTGTAGTATGCTTTATGTAAAGAGCCACTGTAGAATGTTTTATGTAGACAGCCACTATAGTATGTTTTATGTAAAGAGCCACTGTAGTATATTTTATGTAAAGAGCCACTGTAGTATGTTTTATGTAGACAGCCACTGTAGTATGCTTTATGTAGACAGCCACTGTAGTATGTTTTATGTAGACAGCCACTGTAGTATGTTTTATGTAGACAGCCACTGTAGTATGTTTTATGTAGACAGCCACTGTAGTATATTTTATGTAAACAGCCACTGTAGAATGTTTTATGTAGACAGCCACTGTAGAATGTTTTATGTAGACAGCCATTGTAGAATGTTTTATATAAACAACGAGTAGCACATATCATGTCAAACAATGAGAGTAAGATAATTTATGTAAACAGTCGCTGCATCTACTTTATATAAACAGTCGCTGCATCTACTTTATATAAACAGCCAATGTAAGAGATTACATGCAATCATTCTCTGTAAGAGATTTTTATAAATCTGTCACTGCTAGATACTGTATGTTCTTCTTCTTCTTCTGCGTTCGCTCCCAATCCCCCGCTACCAAGTCCTGAACAGGGCTTGGCAAGTAGCAGGATGTCGTTCGGAGAACGGAATGCGTTGTGTCGCTAGCTTACAGCTTGGCTGTGATATGTGCACCTTTCGGTCCGACACATCCGTCTTCAACAGGATACTGTATGTAAATTCGTACTTAAGATACCTCACGTTTACAGTGACTGCAAAGATATACATGTAAACAAGTCATATCTTACTGCCATCGATGGCACGAATATTTCATGGTGACTGATTACTTGAAGTATTTTGCAGTTAATGCGTATGGGAAATATATGTCAACAATTGTTTACATGAAGCATCTCACAGTAACTCCCACTGTGAAATAGCTTATGTAAACAAGCACTGTATGGTACCATTTGTAACCAGCAGTTGTATGCTTTACTAAACTTAACGTTTCTATGCTGGTTTAGGAGACTATGCAGAGTCTGTAAACAACCAGTTTCATTTACATTTCCATGCTCTAAAAGCTATTAGCATTCAATCTATTCTTAAATGCATTAGTTGTCCCTGCCTCCACTACTTCCTGTGGCAATGCATTTCAAGCATTCACCACTCTCTGACTAAAAAAAGCTTTCGTGAAATCTAATCTCGACCTATCTTTAGTTAATCTTTAGCTATGCCCTCTTGTTCTTGTAAGTTACGTTACCAAAAAAACATGAAACTTGTAACTTGTCTAATTTATCCGTTCCTCTGATCATCTTATAAACCTGTATTAAGTCACCTCGAATTCTTCTCTTTTCTAGACACTGTAGACCGGTTTTTCTGAATATTTCCTCATAACTGTAATTCTGGAATCCCACTATCAATTTTGTCGCTCTATTTGTGTATCCTTTCCAGAATGTCTATATTTCCTCTGCGATAAGGACTCCACACCTGTACATCGTACAGCTAAACCGGCCAACAGTGTCTAGAAGAGAGAAGAATTCGAGGTGACTTAATTCAGGCTTATAAGATGATCAAAGGAATGAATAAATTAGACTATAACACTTTGTTTTTTTAATACAACCACCAACAAGAATAAGAGGAAATAGGTGCAAATTAACTAAATAGAGGTCAGATTATATATAAGAAATATTTTGTTAGTCAGAGAGTGGTGAATGCTTGAAATGCATTGCCACAGGAAGTTGTGGAGGCAGGGACAACTAATGCATTTAAAAATAGATTGGATGCTAACAGCTTTTAGAGCAAGGAAATGTAAATTAAACTGGTTGTATACAGACTCTGCAGAGTCTTATAAACCAGTATAAAGACGTTAAGTTAAGTTAAGTTAAATTAGTATTCCAATCTAGGTCTAACCAATGCTTTATACAAAGTTTGACTATGACTTCCTTACACGCTACCTTACACAAACGCCCTGACAGGTTACCTCATACAAACAACCACTCTAGAACACCTGAAACAAACAATCACTATAGAACACTTGAAACAAACAACCACTCTGGAACACCTGAAACAAACAACCACTCTAGAACACCTCATACAAACAATCACTCTAGAACACTTGAAACAAACAACCACTCTGGAACACCTGAAACAAACAACCACTCTAGAACACCTCATACAAACAACCACTCTAGAACACTTGAAACAAACAATCACTATAGAACACCTGAAACAAACAACCACTCTAGAACACCTGAAACAAACAACCACTCTAGAACACCTGAAACAAATAACCACTATAGAACACCTGATACAAACAACCACTATAGAACACCTGAAATAAACAACCACTATAGAACACGTGAAACAAACAACCACTCTAGAACACCTGAAACAAACAACCACTATAGAACACCTGAAACAAACAACCATTCTAGAACACCTGAAACAAACAACCACTCTAGAACACCTGAAACAAACAACCACTCTAGAACACCTGAAACAAACAACAAGTATTGAATACCTGATATAAACAACCACCATAAAATACCTGAAATAAACAACCACTCTAGAACACCTGATACAAACAACCACTATAATATTCTTGATATAAACATCTAGTATTGAATACCTGATATAAACAACCACCATACAATACCTGATATAAATAACCACCATAAAATACCTGAAATAAACAACCACTCTAGAACACCTGATATAAACAACCACCATAAAATACCTGATATAACCAGATACTTCAGAATGATTACCTCATGTAAACAGCGTTTGTTGGATTCCTTATTATATATATTCCCAACAATACTCCGTCAATAAAGACTCATGTTTTTAGGTATCAGTCAACATGAAGTGAAAGAAAATGAAAAAAGTCGTACTGCTGCTCTGTCTAGTCTAGTTTAATTTATGATTGACGCAATTGTTTTTTACATATAACATCTGCAACTCTTTTTGCAGAAATTTTTTTTAATTTTGATGCTTAATAATTGTAAGTATCCTTTTGTTTTGAACATAAAATAAAACACTTATATTGTAAATGTAATCAAACACTTATATATTTATTCTTCCATAGATAACGGTTGAAATGAAGAAGGTGCATTTACAGTTTTGGGTTCTAAAATGCAGGGCTAACTTTTTATTGAAGCGGAAACGAAAGCAGGTGGGTTTACTGTAAATGAAATATCAAATGATGCATCGAATCTACGTGTTACTAAGTGACGTCGGCACCACGCAATACTAATGAGGCGTGAAAATTAATTGTTAGAGTAACAATTCAGTTTCGATCCTTTTTAAGCCACATAAACAACTAATGAACAAGTATATCAATGAGAGTTAGTAATGACGTATTTAGTTTCACCCGGGTTGCTTCTATTATTTCCCATACCGTAATTTACATTGCACTTGTCAGTCACAAATGATACATATTTTTTTCCAGTCAGACAAACCAAAGCGAATGAATTATGGTTTATATATATAAATGAATTCTTGAAACTTGGTGCTTGGTATGTGCTGTTTACACCAGAATTGACGCCATCATGCGCATTGTACTTATGTTAACTTCGCGCAGTTAGGTCCGCTTTCATTTGAACACGCCTCGTGTATATATATATGTTCTTCTTTTTGTCGAAGTATATCTTTTCACTCCTAACTCTGTCTCTTCTAGTGACGATGACGCTTTTCACAAGCATCTCATTTCTTATGGTTTGGTCTATCGTTCTTGTGCCGTCTGTTCTTACATACACATATTAAAATATTGGTCCTAGTTGGTTTTACTGTTCTATTTCTATCCTTAGTGGAGCATGAAACGTTCCTATTAACCACGTCATTCAATGATGAGATTGTGTGTCTGCATGAGTATCCCTCTTTTTATTGTCTCCATTTAGCACTATGCTAAGTAAATGACCACCACTGCAGATATCTTCTTGCAGGAAGTATATATGAAAGCATTGTTGCTACTTTTGCATTTCTAGTTTCTGTAGCAACTCGTGTTATGATATAGCCATCTCCATGCACAACCCTGTTTAATCATTACTCGACATGCATGATGGAAAAGTGGTTTTATTCTTTCCGACCGATTAATAAAACCCAGGATCCAGGTGGGGCAACATTAGTATACACATCTTGAAAGATTCGGTTAGACACAGCTAGAAGATCGCATGCAGTCAGCCAACCGTTGTTTGCTAACCTATGTATCATACACGTTAGCTGATCTACAATATCCGAAGAACATTGAACATACTATGCACCCGAGACAGAAATGTATTTGTTCGGCTCATCTAACAGCTTGGACGACAATCTGCAGATCATGCATCAGCCTGAGGGAGTTAGCTATTGTTTCGAGATCCAATATCTATCCATGATAGTCTACGATTTCCTTCATTCATTTCATCTTTAGGCTCCATAAGAAGCAATCACTATCCCTACAATTGGTGCCCGTACAGGTATTCTGTATCCAAGTTACCCGAGCACTTGAAGTAACTGTTTCTGTTCTCTGTGTTTTACATGATGAAGTTATTAGCCCCGGTTCACAAAAACATGTAACAGCCTCTTACGACATGCTTAGAATGTTATAATAATTGCATTTTATGTACCTGCGTTTACCACTTACATCATAAATATAGTCAACAATATGCGAGCCGCCATGTGAGTTTCAGACATGGATTATGCCAAAACACAAGTGTCCTCAGACCTATACAAATTTCGTTTTGCCCCGTAATGAAGATGCCTTTTACTGTAGTAGTGGTAATTGGATCACATGTGCGCCCGGGAATTATGTGGCTCAATAAAGGAGCACAGAATAATGACAGCCCGACTTACTAGATTTGTCCACAGAAACGATTAAGCAGGTTTTGAAATGGGACTATTTCATGCTGTCACATAAGGCGGTCTGCATGGTACAAGGGTCGCTGGTGCGTCTACTGGCCTGGTCTTCGGCATATGTTCTATGAGGGAATGTGCTCAATCTCTCTCCCCCTCATCTCCCACCCCACCCGCTCTGACCTAGGGCTCTGATTCTGTCTTAGCCTCACTTGCAGTCCCAACGCACATCCGACTTAGATTGAAACCCAGCCTTAGGCAAGAATACTGGATATAACAGTGTTCAGTGTCGTGTAGATGAGATAGACTTGGACAAGAAAGGCTCTGAGGCATGTGTCTTGTATTACGCTTTACTGCCACATTTTGACCCCCAACCGGTGCTGTCATGCTGTGAAAATGTTTTAGTAACAATACAAATGAACGAAGACTGTTATACTCCGTGAAAGAAGTGAGTCAAGATTAATCATACAATTTCATTTAATTATTTTTTTAATCGAGTATACAAATTGGCGCAATTCAAGATTTGTGAGAAGTAAAATAATATTAAAATACAGCTCAGCATAAAACAGCAGTGCGAGACACGTACACAAGATTGACATATGAAGGTCTTAAAGACTGAACTATTGTAAACAGAATCAAATAAGTCGTGAACTCAGATTTAGTGAACATCATAGTAAGATCACCAACGAACAACACATTATCTTGTCAGAAATAGACAAGGAGCAATTAATGTTAAAATGATCTTCCGCTAAGCAATTTGATGATGGCTCTTATCTTTTTATCACCCGTATAGGAATTCATATTCCCTATCCCTTGTTGATCACTAACATTCGAAGTAGTATTTTTAAATCTTTTACCCCCATATACCAAATGGTATTTCTCATTTCTTGATCACTCATGTATGAAATGGAATTTTCTTTTCTCGTGATCCCCCAAATCACAAATGGTAAATTTCATTTCTTTATCGCCCATATATAAAATAATATTTTTGATCTGTTGATCACTCAAACACATAATGATGTTTGCCTTATTTTGATCACACTAAATGATGTTTCTAATCTCTTGATCATTCAAATGGTAAGTGACTCATTTCTAAATCACTTAAATATTAAATTATTGTTGTCATATTGGTCACTCAAACATGTGTGTCATCTCGTAATCTCGCAAATATCAAAAGAATTTTCTCTTCTCTTAAACACTTAAAAATAATAAAAGATGTGTTCACATCTAATTTCAAATGTTAATACCAGAAGTGTCATAAAACTCGGTAATTTCAATATAACTTAATTTTTTCTACCATCACGGCAGTCTTTAAATAAAAAATACCATCCAATTGTAGATGAGTATTTCATTCATTTACTACATTTCTGACAAGTCATTACGTCCACATTCATTTTCAAAGAGTTCAAATACTGTATGCACTAAACATTTCCACTACTATAGATAGGGCAACGCTTTGATCACTATCTGTTAAATTAAATCTAGGCAATCCTATTTTCGGTCGTGTATTTTTCGAAAATATAAATAACGTTTGAAGTTGAAGTGGGAACATTTATAATGAGATTTAATAAATTAACCCCTTTAAGGTAAAAAATTGCTCAAGGTAGGGGTAGCAACTCATACTATTAAAATAGGCTAATAATGTCCGGATGTGTCTGGAGTAGGCTTCTGGGTTTGAAAGACTGCTCTATTATGTTCTGCTAACGATCGACGTCATTTTACACTATGCAAAAACATAGCTCTTACTGAGGCTGATGATACATGGAATGAAGGGAGTGATGAAACAGTGAATGAAGGGGCTGATGAAACAGTGAATGAAGGGACTAAAGGCGCAATGAATGAGGGGGATGATGATACCCTTACGCACTCCACATTATTTTTGAAAAAAATTTGACCTAATTAATTTTCTTAATTAGTCGCTGTGGTAGTCGTCTTTCAAAATCTGTAACTTTTATGTTTGTTTGTCAATAAATATGATTTTCTGGTGTGTAGATACACAATAGCATAACGAACATGTGGGTGTTATTGTTTTTGTTGTATGTTTGTTAGTTTTTGAGATTTAAAAAGATGAAGTTGAAAATTTATGAAAATCTCGGGAAAAATTTGGACTCGACCACTAGGCCTATTCGCTTCGATAGAAAACCATGGAAACCACAACAACGTATCGATACTGTGTTTACAATATCGCCACAACTGTTAGTTTCCAATTCAAACGTAGTTCTTTCATTTAAACAAACAAAATAAACAGATCTACGCAATAAAAATCTTTCTCAACAACCTGCTTCCCCTTTCGCAAAAAGTCGGCTTGCTCCAAACGGCGTATACAAAATAAAAACTGTTCAAAAGCCATTTGTAATCGAACACACGATACTTTAACCGGCAAAATATCGTGTATATAGGGAGGGCGTAGTCAGCAGTAAAAAATGGCTGTCAGGAGTGACTCCGTTCAAAAAACAAAAAAAATTTCCGCACACCGTTTTTGCAGGCCGAGCTGGTTCAAAGAGAACGGACAAGGGCGTGCTACAGGAGCTGAAGGCGCAGTGACTGAAGGGGAAGATAATACAGTGAATGGAAGGGCTTATCATAGGGTGAATGAGGGGCTGGTGACACCGTGAATTAAGTGATTGATGATAGAGTGAATGGAGGGGCTGATGAAACAGTGAATGAAGGGACTAATGGCGCAATGAATGAGAGGGCTGATGATACAGTGTGTTAATGGCTGTGTTTTACTTGTTAGGTGTAGTGGGGTTGTGGGTTAATGGCTGTGTTTTACTTGTTAGGTGTAGTGGGGTTGTGGGTTAATGTATGTGTTTTACTTGTTAGGCGTAGTGGGGTTGTCGGTTAATGGATGTATTTTACTTGTTAGGTGTAGTGAGGTTGTCGGTTAATGTATGTGTTTTACTTGTTAGGCGTAGTGGGGTTGTGTGTTAATGGCTGTGTTTTACTTGTTAGGTGTAGTGAGGTTGTCGGTTAATGGATGTGTTTTACTTGTTAGGTGTAGTGAGGTTGTCGGTTAATGGATGTGTTTTACTTGTTAGGCGTAGTGGGGTCGTGTGTTAATGGCTGTGTTTTACTTGTTAGGTGTAGTGAGGTTGTCGGTTAATGTATGTGTTTTACTTGTTAGGCGTAGTGGGGTTGTGTGTTAATGGCTGTGTTTTACTTGTTAGGTGTAGTGAGGTTGTCGGTTAATGTATGTGTTTTACTTGTTAGGCGTAGTGGGGTTGTGTGTTAATGGCTGTGTTTTACTTGTTAGGTGTAGTGAGGTTGTGTGTTAATGGATGTGTTTTACTTGTTAGGTGTAGTGGGGTTGTGTGTTAATGGATGTGTTTTACTTGTTAGGTGTAGTGGGGTTGTGGGTTAATGGATGTGTTTTACTTGTTAGGTGTAGTGAGGTTGTCGGTTAATGGATGTGTTTTACTTGTTAGGTGTAGTGAGGTTGTCGGTTAATGGATGTGTTTTACTTGTTAGGTGTAGTGGGGTTGTGTGTTAATGGATGTGTTTTACTTGTTAGGTGTAGTGGGGTTGTGTGTTAATGGATGTGTTTTACTTGTTAGGTGTAGTGAGGTTGTCGGTTAATGGATGTGTTTTACTTGTTAGGTGTAGTGAGGTTGTCGGTTAATGGATGTGTTTTACTTGTTAGGTGTAGTGAGGTTGTCGGTTAATGGATGTGTTTTACTTGTTAGGTGTAGTGGGTTTGTGTGTTAATGGATGTGTTTTACTTGTTAGGTGTAGTGGGGTTGTCGGTTAATGGATGTGTTTTACTTGTTAGGTGTAGTGAGGTTGTGTTTTAATGGATGTGTTTTACTTGTTAGGTGTAGTGGGGTTGTCGGTTAATGGATGTGTTTTACTTGTTAGGTGTAGTGAGGTTGTGGGTTAATGGATGTGTTTTACTTGTTAGGTGTAGTGAGGTTGTCGGTTAATGGATGTGTTTTACTTGTTAGGTGTAGTGAGGTTGTGGGTTAATGGATGTGTTTTACTTGTTAGGTGTAGTGGGGTTGTCGGTTAATGGATGTGTTTTACTTGTTAGGTGTAGTGGGGTTGTGTGTTAATGGATGTGTTTTACTTGTTATTGTTTATGGATTCACTCTGCATGTGGGGTTGTATCAACTTGTCCTACACTGAGTAGTAGAGCGTTCGGTTTGCATGGCACCGGTAACAGACCAACCCCATTGTCGACACGCCTCAGGCAGACTAGCAGTAAATCGGTACCTTGATTACTGTTAATAACGGAAATGAGGCAAGAAATTAAACATTATAAAAAGCTAAAGCCAAGTACAATGAAGATTCTCACACTTCATTCACGATAACAATGTCTTCTTAATGCCAACCTTTATCAGTACTGTTAACTTTCTTACACCTTGAGACGTACTGAAGAAGTTGAGCCTGTATCCACCTTGCTTTAGCGCAATGAATGATTCTCAGACGACTAATCACTGCATGCATCACAGTGTTGATATCCACCTCCCGTAGACCAAATTGATGTAATGCAGCCAGTACCAAGGTGTACGCCAAAGATGTGAGGTGGGGGTTTTAGTTAATAAACAAATAAATAAATAAATGGAAGGTCCTGCAATTATGATAGTCAATAGACGATAAAATAAAATAAACGAAAACAAGTCAGTAAATTGGTCACAAATAGTCATAAATGAAGATAACTATATGAGATCCGAGCTTAAAAACCATTTAATTTTTGCATTTTATTTCTCAACATGATTTTGACCAACATTTATACACTTATCCCATCGCTTTTTCAGTGCAATAACAAGCAGGCTAGGTTCATGTTGTGTTTGGTAGACAGCTGTCTGTGTACCAGCTTAGAGCACACTGTGTTCGGTAGACAGTTGTCTGTGTACCATCTTAGAGCACACTGTGTTCGGTAGACAGTTGTCGGTGTACCAGCCTAGAGCACACTGTGTTCGGTAGACAGTTGTCTGTGTACCAGCTTAGAGCACACTGTGTTCGGTAGACAGTTGTCTGTGTACCAGCTTAGAGCACACTGTGTTCGCTAGACAGTTGTCTGTGTACCATCTTAGAGCACACTGTGTTCGGTAGACAGTTGTCTGTGTACCAGCTTAGAGCACACTGTGTTCGGTAGACAGTTGTCTGTGTACCATCTTAGAGCACACTGTGTTCGGTAGACAGTTGTCTGTGTACCAGCTTAGAGCACACTGTGTTCGGTAGACAGTTGTCTGTGTACCATCTTAGAGCACACTGTGTTCGGTAGACAGTTGTCTGTGTACCAGCTTAGAGCACACTGTGTTCGGTAGACAGTTGTCTGTGTACCATCTTAGAGCACACTGTGTTCGGTAGACAGTTGTCTGTGTACCATCTTAGAGCACACTGTCCGGAAAATCAATCGATCATGTATATCATGTTAAAATAGTCAGTGTAGCAACTGCAATATAGTGTTTACTCGCTTGTCAGTTCCAACCATTTGGCCAACCCGCAGCTTATGTTGC
This sequence comes from Ariolimax columbianus, assembly GCA_036924085.1. Lineage (NCBI taxonomy): Eukaryota > Metazoa > Mollusca > Gastropoda > Stylommatophora > Arionidae > Ariolimax > Ariolimax columbianus. The sequence goes on along the minus strand of JAVGWX010000004.1, from coordinate 22,631,528 downwards.
AATCTCAACAGGACGAACATGTCTTTAAAACCTACGTTACGACCACATAGCCTTCATCAGTGACAAAAATCAAACGACAACAAATCACAACAACAACATAACGAGACATGCCATAAGATTACGATAATGTACAAGGTACTGTATGTGACCCTAGCTGGAACCTTGGCTCTCAATGTGAGAGGTATATGGTGCTACATTATTACGTGACATATACAGGGACCGTACAGCTTGCATCATTGGCAGATAATAGATTCTATGTCTACTTTCTTGAAATGTTAGTTCTTCTTAGTCATTGCCATCGTAAAGTTTCATGTCGTGTATTGTTGGTGATCAATTCATTTCACTATCTTGGAATACTTGAAATGATGATGTTCAAACGGCCTGTTAATGTCTGTTGCCAGGTAGCCGAAGGCTATCTGTAGTAGGTGTTTTAAAACTTCATGTGGTTTACTAGACCTAGGAACACGTATAAAAAATGTGGGTAGATTTTTAACTAGAATGTCTGATTTTTGTTCGGCTTACTGTTAAGCCTATTCTTTTCAATTTCTAACTGCCAAAGGATTTTTAACGTGCTCGACGCTGAGCATGGGAGTCCGATCTCACTACCTAGAGTTCAGGGGAATTTTTAACACAAGACCCACGTGAAGAAATGCCGGTTTAAATCGTGATTCAAATCCTTGACCTCCGTCACTCGAGGTGGACACCTTACATGAAGACCAGCCAGTCCTCTACCCCTATCGTTTGCTCTTTATGTATTTCTGCATTGCAGATGATCTATGTCTTCCCTTTCTGTTTATCTGTGACCATCTTAGATAGGGTTTCTATTCTTTTCCTGCCTCTCTTTACCTCGATATCATGTTGTCACTAGGTTTCTCGGGCACTCCTTTCTCAGTACAGGTAGTTGCGATAGACTGTACATATTTGGTTATATTTATAAGTGTTTTCTTGTAGCATAGGTGGGTCTAATGGACTGTACATGTTTTGTTATGTTCCGTGGTGTTTTTTTGTAACATATGTTCATTTACGTATCATTTCCAACAGTAACCACATCTTTGTTGCTCACAGTAGTTTTATCAACATGTCCAGGACTCGCATTATTACTACTGATTATGATGATGTCCATCCATCACAAGTGATGAAAACCACTCTCTTTGTTCAGCCGTGTGGACAGTCTTTTCTCTTGCTGTGTCCGCTGAAATGGGTGACATGCGCGGTGATTTGGATTAATGTGAGAAAGAAACTGCGCCTTTTGTCAACACCACTCTCTGGTCCTGAGCTACCTTTGGCCAGTAGCAAGATATTTATCGAGACGACTGGAGATAGCATTGGATGTAGGTTTGTAGTCAGGGTTTACTCCCGAAGCCTTTCCCGTAAACAGATATCCCGCAAGGCAGCGGATGGGGGGATGATATCTAACGTTATGTGTCGTGCCTTTTCCATGACCACGAGAGGTCGTAGGGACATCACTCAGCGTTTGAGTGAGTCTGGCATCTCTCCCCGGCTGTATTCAGTTCATTATAGTAACATTAATGTAGACACGTTTACTACTACGGTTGTTGTCGAAGTTGTCTTCGCCTTATTCTCACGATGTTGTGTTTGGCATCAATGATCTGTTCCAATTTCCTTTCCAATGATTATGCTAAGCGTCCTTAGCAGTTTCATGAGTACCACGTCGGAAATAAAATCAAAACTAGGAGATTATTGGGGAGTTGGTGGTCAAGTGGGTAGGATATCAATCTATTTGACCAAGGTACACGGGTTCAAAACCTTGGCAAGACTGTCCTTTATTTTCTACAGGAGAAAACCTAACCTGCATACCCGCGGCGGATAAAGGGACAAACAACTTTTTAATCTCTCACTGATATAAATACCACCTACCCCACCCCCAGCCACCCCACCATTTTGTCGAACCTTCGCAAATGGGATTATACGCTGTAATGATAATGTTCTAAGTTTGGTTTTTTTACACTTGTTGTGTTGTTTTCAGTGTTTGTTCTAAGGCTAATAAATACTAACCAGATCGAACGGTGAACCCTTCTTCAAAACAATTGCAAAACATTAAATGCAATTAACAGGAAGGAGTGATCAGCATTTGACACTCATTAATTGGCACTGGACCGTCACTGTGACGGACGCCACCACACGTATGCAAGTAAGAGACGAACTTGTCTATTCGGCCAACTACTTCACTTGTTTTCTGCTGTTTGACTTTGATATTTTCTGAGAGCGTTAAAAGTGTTTTGTCTGCGTGAATGTTGTCGCTACTCACTCTGCAGTAGATAACCGCTCGGCCAGACACTATTATTTGATTATGTATATATGCGTCCTGTATGCATTCAATCTGATTCTGAATGTGTACATCCTACATGCATTACATCTCATTCTGAATATATACATCCTACGTGCATTACATCTCATTCTGAATATGTACATCCTGTTTGTATTCTATCTGATTCAATCTTGTTCATTATGTTATCATTTTATCTAATTCCATATGTGGTAACCCCCCTCCCCCCTTTCGCTCCATCATGGTATCTAATTCAATATGTTTTAAACCCTTCACCATTTTATCTGACTTTATTTATATGAAGCCCTGCATTATTCTTTCTGATTCTATATGTGTTAAGCCCTGCATCATTCTACATGAATGCATATTTGTTCATCCAACCATCATAAAATGTGATTCTGTCTTTCTCATAACACGATCAGTTATCATAATATATCGTGTTTATAGCTGGTCAGTAAAATAGTTCAGGAAATGTCAAAGATGGAAAAGGGAGACTCAGTGGTGTCGAGGTAAGGTGTCCGCCACGGGTGGGGGACTCAGTGGTCTCGAGGTAAGGTGACCGCCACTGGTGCTGGGGGTGGCGGGCTCGAATCTCGGTGGAGACCGGAATTATTTCACTTGGATCTTCTGGTAAAAAATTCCCTGATCTCTGGGTAGTGAGATCGGACACCTGTGGTCAGTGTCGAAGCACGTTAAAAATCTATTGGCAATTGGAAATCGGAAAGACTAGGCTTAACAGCCGCTGCCCAGAATTCAAAACGCAAGCTAAAATGTAATCAAGCTATTTGTTTATCCAGGGGGACGGCGCGAGCTAATGGTTTAGTGACACGGCCTACAACCGGAAGGTGCTAAGTTCGACCCCCATCACAGCACCGGCCGTTGCCCCGGGTAAGCAAACCCTTAGAAAATGCAGGAGGGAGCACATTCTTACATAAAATGCATGCCGAAGTCGAAAGCACTGGGTCGACAGGCGCAAAATAAAAACCGTTGTGCAACGCACACCGACTTGGGGAATAGAGAAATAAGGCGAAAGCTAAAAAAAAATGGTGGTTTGTTAAGAGCAGCTATAGATGGCGTCTGACAGGCTGCGGGACTATTTAGCTCTGGTGTTGAGTCTATTAAAGCCACCCTCTAAGAAACTGGTTGTATACAGGCTCTGCAGAGTCTTCTAAACCAGCATAAAGACGCAAAGTTAAGTCAAGAAATCCTTTAAACAAATGGCAGAAAGAAAGAAGTCCAAAGACATCCCAGGATATGCAAACAAAATAAACAGAAACATGCGTAAAAATAAAGAAACGTGTAAAAATTACAAATTAATTGAAAATTAATAAATGAATCTTAATAACAAAGAATCTACATGACGAAATAATAATGTAAAATAACAAAATGTATGCACGATGTGACGTATGCGAGGAAGCCTACAATATTATGTACGCGTCGTGAAATTGTGCAGTTGTGTACCAATGCGGGCCTGTGTCATTGTTTGGTCCATCGCGTATGGCGACCAAGTGGACGTGTATAGGCATATGTCCACCATAACAATGTTCTACGTGTCTATCTGTTACATGCTTCCGGATCTTATCCCGTATCGACATTTTTAGTACTATCTGTTCCACACTTCACATCCGTAAACCATTGTTGGAATGACCATGGAATTGAAAGTGGGTTATTTCACCGTGGTATCTTTCGGAGTATCGGCATAATGGAGATAAAGGGATATCAAGCTGTTTTTCGTCATCTAGAGATTTCGTGGTCAACTGTGGTTGGCATATATCTTGGTCTAGCTAGATATAGGAGGTGACATCATCAATGGTTTCCTCTTAGCTTGATGTCCATGTTATCCTGCTGTGGACAGTAAGGTTTTCTGAGATATTGTGTTTTACTTCTATTTATCTTCAGACAAAGCTTCTATTTATCTTCATATACGAAAATGGCGCCGTAATTGGCTGCGGGTCTATATTGCACTAGTATGTTTGTTCATTATGGATGCTGCCAGACCATGGATTTGCCTGCAATTCACACTAGTCGACGACTTACACTTGTGTTCACGGAAACGTGTCGTTGTTTTCTGTTTCAACTGCTTAATTTGTTCGTTTTTTGTGATTTCTTCGTCCGATGATTCTGGTCTGGACATCGGCTATATGAATGACACTACGCTTAAGCCTATGTCGTATTTCACGGCCTAGTTCACACGGCTGAACTTCACGAAATTGGAGTGTGATAAATGTAGACACTACTACAATGAAATGAACACAGCCGAGGAGAGATGCCAGATTCACTCACACGCTGAGTGATGTCCCTACGACCTCTTGTGGTTATGGAAAAGGCACGACACACAACGTTAGATGCCAACATCACCCCCCCCCCCCCCCAGATGCTTTGCGGGATTCATGTTTACAGAAAAAGTTCGGTAGTAAACCCTGAGGTAAAATCTAAATCCTATGCTATCTCCAGCCGTCTCGATAAATATCTTGCCACTGGCCAAAGGTTAGCTCAGGATAAGACAGTGAGGTTGACAAAAGGCGCAGTTATTTACTCACTTTAATCCAAATCATCGCGCAGGTCACCGATTTCAGCGGACATATCAAGAGAAAAGACTGTCCATATGGCTGAACAAAGAGACTGGTTTTCATCACTTGTGATGGACTAATACCACATCTTCACATTACGATGCAAAGAAAATGCCGAATAGAGTCTAAAAAATAATAAATACTAATGATGAAGTTGTTGGTATACTTTATTTTAATTTTAATCTCATTTCTAAGATACTTTTCTATAACACACTTGTTGTATATATTGTTGTATATATTTCTGTTATACTTTAAGTTGTTATACTTATTGCTGTTTTATTTATTCTAATTTTACTTATTGTTGATATGCGTGTTGTTATGATTATTATGTTATGCTAACTAATGTTATGCCAATTATTGTGATTAGTATTGTTTAAATACTTGTTGTTGTTATGTGTATTGTTGTGATACTTAATGTTGTAATTCTTATTGTTGTTATGTTGTTTTATTTGTTGTTGTTTTACTTATTATTGTTATGCGTATTTTGTGTATGTGTGTTGTAGCTTTGTGTGTTAAGATAGACGCTCACATAAAATAAAATACAACAAAGAATTGAGGTCTCAAAAAACAGATCTAGTCCTACAATGAATTCTGGCCCACTGCGGGATCTCTGGAAACGAGAAAGCAGATGAGCTTGCAAAAGCCGGAAGTGGTGGCAAGCAGATCCCCCATCCACAGAGCTATAAAGAAGCAAAGACACCCATCAAACGATCCATGTGGACAGAATGGAGAGAACAGCACAAAGAATACAAGTCAGAAAATGACAGCATAGACAAACTTGGCAGAGATGGGCAGACAAAGATCTTCAGACTCAGAACGGGACATTGTAAACTCAAAGCCCACATCCACAGAATGGGCCACAGAGACACCGTCACGTGCGATTGTGGAGCATCCAAGCAAACGCCAGAACATATTCTGCAAGAATACCCTATCTATGCATACCAAAAAGAGACAGTCTGGCCTGGTGGAGCGACCGTGCTCGAAAAGTTGTGGGGGACCGGCGAAGACCTGAAACGCACAGTCTCCTTCATGAACCTCCCCTGACTAGAAGCACAGCATCAGTTGATCGATGAAGAAGAAGAAGCTTTGTGTATTGTTATTTATACTTATTGTTGTAATAATTATTGTTTTTGTGTTGTTTTATTTGTTGTTGTTTTACTTATTGGGATTATGGTTATTTTTGTTGTGTCAGATTTGGTCTTGCAAGACAAATCATGTCTCATATTAGTCAGTTTTTCTATTCTGCGGCCAGATTTACCCGGCAATAAAATTGTCTTATTGGAATGAGGAAAACGACGCCATCTTGTGTAAAGTGCCAGCGCAAGAAAAGAATGCCGGGGGAATTCAAAATCTGAGGCGGATAGAGAAAATAGTCAGTTAGCGTCGAGAGAGAGAAACAGGTAGCTAATACCGAGAAAGACAAGTGAACAGTAGGCGGTGAAACAGAGCAAAGGACACTGAACCGACCTTTACCTTACTACAGAGACAATGTTAGAATTAGTCCTCTAACACAAAGCCATCATCAGTTTACAGAAACAAGGGTAACTACAAGTTTCGTAAAGTAAACATATCGCGTAGCCAGAGGAATAGAATTAGTGTCAGAATTTCGTCAATATATTTATTGAGAGTGAAAGCTGGTAACCATCTTAGATTGTTGTTGTTTTACTTATTGTTCTTATGATTATTGTTGTTTTATTTGCTGTTTTTTACCTGTAATTGTTGTTATAGTTACTGTTCTTATCTTTATTGTTGTTATGTTTGTTGTTATTCTTATTGTTCATTTATTTGTTGTTGTTTTACTTGTTGTTGTTATATGTATTGTTCTTATGTTTTTGTTGTTTGGTTTATTATTCTTATGTTTAGTATTAAGAATATAGCTGTTGTACTTGTTGTTGTATAGTATGTATATTGCTATTATACATATTTATGTTATAATTATTTTCGGTATACTGATTTCTTCGCTAATAATAATAATATCACATACACTTATTTCATCGCTACTAATAATATCACATATACTTATTTTATCGCTACTAATAATATCACATATATTCATTTCGACTAAATTGAAATATGATATACGTATTTCTGCTATATTTATTTGTATTGTACTTTTTATGCTATTCATAAGCAAATGGTAACTATATAACCTGCCCTCTGCAGTGCATCCTCCCTACAAACAAACAACTCGCACGATCTACCAGCACAACAACATCAAAGGGATTCCTAACCCGGAATTAACCCAATTAAACCACTGCACGCTGTTATGTTCCACTGAAATACCACGTGCCCAGCTTCTGACTGCTCCAGACTGGACGTTCCTGGCTTAATTGTGTGAAGCTACTGACAGAAGAGAAGAGAGGTGTAACCCGATTGGTGATTGGAGATTTGTTGTGGAAAGTGTCTCATCGATTTGCAGATAGCAGGAGAGTGTATATGCGAACAGGTGATATTTTCCCACAGAAGAACTTTCACATGTATTATTTACAATACTTTCTCTCACGTGAGCTGTACCGAAGATTTAAAGAATATGAGCACTGAAACCTTGCAAGCAGGTTGCAAATGGCGACATGAAATGTTTGTTCACCTGTTTGCCATTCTCACCCAGTAAAACAAAACGTTCAGCAAATATGACTGCAAGAGTATACAACGTGTTTTAGCACTGACTTCCGCAAAAGGCCTATTGCAGTATACGCTTTCTGTGGAATGAGATTGAGACTTTTAGTAGGCAATGTCAGCAGCTGTAGTAGTAGGGGTAGTAATAGTAAAAATAGTGATGGTAGTAGTAGTGATAGTAGCAGCAGTAGTGGTAGTGATAGTAACCGTAGTAGTAATAGTAATAGCAGCAGCAGTATAAGTAGTAGTAGTAGCAATAGTAGCAGTAGTGGCTGTACTAGTGGTGGCAATAATAATAGTAGTAATAGTTGTAGTAGTAGTAATAGTTGTAGTAGTTGGAATAGTAGAATAAGTAATGGTGGTAGTACAGTAGGAGAAGCAGTGGTAGTAGTAATATTACTAGTGGTAGTAGTAGTAATAGTAGCAGAAGTGGTAGTAATAGTATTAGTAGATTTTGTAGTAGTAGTACATATAGTATTAGTAATAGTGGTAGTAGATGTAGTAGTAGTGGTAGTAGTAATATTAGTAGTAGTATTAATAGAAATAGTGGTGACGGTGTGGCCTAGTGGTTAAGTGGCACGGCTGACAACCCGAAAGTGGTGGGTTCGATCCCCATCACAGCACCGGCTGTTACCCAGGGGAAGCAAACCCTTAGAAAATGCAGGAGGAAGCAGACCCTTACATAAAATGCATGCTGAAGTCGGATGCACTGGGCCGATAGACGCAAAATAAAAACCACAGTGCAACGCACACCCGCCTTGGGGAATAGAGAAATAAGGTGAACGCAAAAACAAAACAAAAATAGAAGTAGTAGTTGTTGCAGAAGAAGTATTTGTAATAGTAGTAGTAGCAGCAATAGAAGTAGTAGTAGTAGTAGTAACAGTCGGCGCTCAGATCGCTGAGACTCAGAGAAAGTGCTCACCCTGAAGGTATGAAATGCTCAACTGCATAACTACTTAATCTAAATTGTGGTCCCTATTCGTTCTCAATCTCCCGTTACCAAACCCTGAAAGGGCTTAAGTAGCAGAATGTAGTCCAGAGAACGGAATGCGTTGTGTCATAGTTTACAGCTTGACTGCGATATTTGCACCTTTCGGTTCAACGCATCCGACTTCAGCAAGCATTTTTTGAGTACCGGGTTAGCATTCCCTCTTCGATCCCTTCTCCTAAGCCAGTCTGCCCTGTCGCAGCCTATTATCCAAGATCACCGCGTGGAGGTGTAGAAGGGTCTTGGCAGTTCTGGTTCGCTGGCCCTGACGCTAGCAGTCAGCTATGGGTCGCTGACCACTGCAGCTCATGCGCTGCTCAACGTCTTGATCCCCTGCGACAGATCTAAACAAGTGCAGCATAAATATTACTACAACCGTTGCTTATAATAGCCAACACAGCAGACATGGCACAGAAGAGAAAACGTCACCTTCCCGTGAGGTTTCGTTACAAGAGTGGAAGGTAAAAAGGAAATGAAATGTAAGAAACTCATTTCCGAGCCTTGCCCTCAGCCTTTTGGGAGAATGAGGACAGATCATTCAATTTACTGCAATTCTAATGGTTTTCTCCCATTCCTGATCCAACAGAGTGTTTTCAATTTCTAATGGGTGTCAATTCCACAATGCATTCACGCATGCTGCTGTATGCAGTTTGGCGATGAAGACAGTTATAAATATTGCAAGATCACCATGGTTACAATTGGAAATTTATGTTTTTTCTATAATCTTAATTTAGTTCTGCAATTTGCTAATCTGTCCAGTTAAAGTAAAATCTGAGGAAACTACCTGCTATTATGTACAAAAGATAAAAAAGTAAAGATTGAGAGAAAGAGAGAGAGAAGAAGATGGATTTGTGAGTTAATTATGAATTATTTACTTACCTTGCTATCCCCGTTTAATCTGATTAGGCTTTGCTGCATATAACAGGTAAATGAGTAGTTAGGAGAAGAAAAAAATGAAGAAGGTTTCCTAGCATAACTGCCGTCACGGATGTGGTGTAAGAGACTTCATTATATTAGATCACTAATTGTTCAGAAGATGGAACCATGTTATTTTTATTACGGCCTTGCGTCACTGAAAGCAAATCAGGTACACATTTATATCCTCGTAGACTTGAGAGTGTCGAGTTATACCGAGTTACCTTGGATCAGTGGACAAGACTATTGGTCGAGACCACTGGAGGTAACCTGGGGTGCATGTACTCTGGTATTACCTCCCGTGAGACCAGGGTCGCTTGAAAATTGCAGGGTTTGATCGCCCACCATTTCCGTTCATCACTGTGAGCGGCGAGTGCTTTAACCTCTTGACTACAGCGACCCCCCCCCCCCCCCCTACATACATACATATACACATTCACACACACATATATATATATATTTATTTTATTTTTTTCATTCGGTTTTTGAACTGTAAAGATAATTTTCTAAAATAATCTTAATACGCATAGGCATATGTCAAATATTGCGACGTATACATTGGGAAAAGAAATAGAGGACATAAATTGCAAAGTATCCATTACTGGGTGGTTTTAAAACGAATACTTATAGTCTAATCTCAGAATCGTTCACAAAAACTTGGTTGGACAACTCACGTATAGACCATATATGCTATTGCCAACGACCAACCGAGTCGTTATTGACTGAGTAACGTCACAGAGAACACAAAGATGGAAAATATGAGTTCCTTGAATTATTGATCAGTAAATGGAATACATAACTTCTTTGATGATCCTTGTCTCACAAACAATAAGAAATGCAGGAAATAGCACTCACAGTTGAACGTGAACAAAACAGAATACTGGATTAACAGACAGTTCTATGAACATGGGCCTCACATATTAAAAGGCCCGTTGATAAAACTAATGAGTAAATTGGTGTGAACATGAAGAAAAGGAAAGAAATGTGAAGAGGATAACAAAATATAGGAAAATGACACGACAGAGATTAATATCGAGCCTATGATTAAGAGATTATTGGAGAACAAACTGCAAATAGCAAGGCTTATTCGTTCTTTTGTGGTTGGGAGTGAAGTGTAATCAGTGTCAGGTCAAACGTGGATCAAGGTCCCACCTCTCGCTCCCAGGTAAAACATGCAAATCAAGACCTACCTCCCGCTAGGGTGAAACATGCTAATCAAGACCCACTTCTCGACTCCTGGTGAAACATACTAATCAAGACCCATCTCTTGTTCGGGTGAAACTTATTGGACAAAACCGACCTCTCGTCCTCAGGTGAAACATGTGCGAATCAAAACCCATCTCTCGTCCTCAGGTGAAACATGTGCGAATCACGACCCACCTCCCGTTCCAATGTGAAACATACTGGTCAAGACCGATCTGTCGTCCACAGGTGAAACATATTGATCATGACCCACATTTTATACTCAGGTGCAACATACTGGTCAAGACCCACCTCTCGTCTCTAGGTGAAACATACCGATGACGATCCACCTCTTGTACGCATGTGAAACATACCGATAAAACTCACCTGTTGTACTCAGGTGAAACATACCGATAAAACTCAGCTCTTGTACTCAGGTGAAACATACCGATCAAAATCCATCTCTTGTGTTCCGTTGCAGCCTGTTATCCTGGATCACCAGGTAGAGAAGGGTCTTGGCAGCTCTGGGTCGCTAGCCCTGACGCTAGCAGTCAGCTTAGAGTTGCTGACAGCTACATCCCCTTCACTGCTCCACGGCGAGTTAATGGAAATGCCAAGCATTGCACTACAACCAGAAGATGATATCTCGTATCTCACCACACTCACAAACAACAAGCATGCGTCAGGATATATAAAGAGCCACTGTAAACGTCTCCCAAAGAAATGTCGTAAAAAGCGAACTAGCACGAGCAGCTTCAAACAACATCTCGCGCTTTTTGTCGCGCGCTGACGGAAGTCTGCATCAGTTAGTGTCAACGTGTTTCAATATTTCAGACAACACAAATTTTGTTTACGCGAGCAGGAGTAGACACTATTTCTTATCAAGATTATGTTTAATGTTTGTTAGATTAGTGCAAATGTGGAACTGAAGACAAAATTCACAAAAATTCACAATTCCTGATTAAACTTTCATGCTCATTATGCACAACTTCTGTATGTTTGTTCTGCTGGGAAGAAAATGCATCTCCAAAGAACTAATGTAAATGTATCGGTACATCAGTTCACTTTCCTTTCTGCCTCTGTCTAGCTGTTTTATTTTATTTTGTTCGAAATGCAAGTAGACCTCAATAGAACTAAGAGATATATGAGAGATCTCACATTAGGCTGTGTAAACAGCAAAAAAGTGCCAGTCACAAGTCTAGTATGTAAGAGATTTTAGATTTGACTGTCTTCCACAGCTAAAATGTGTCAGTCATAATTCCAGTATGTGAGAGATCTCAGATAGTATAGTGTAAACGTTTCTGTTTGCCAAAAGTACATTTCTTTCAACTTCAGATACTGTCTTTTCGATGATATCAGAGTAGGTCGGCCATTGTATGGATGAGAACGACTTAAACACAATATCTAAAAAGAGGCGTGGCGACAGGGATGTGTGTTGCCTCTTGTACGTCGAAAATGTTTTCATGCAAGCAAATGGAGTGTGTTACCTTTTGAATGTCTAACATGTTTTAATGCAAGCAAATGGAGTGTGTTGCTCCTTTCCTTATTTAACCAATTCACGGAAAATGTCTTCAGGCAAGTCGGAGAAGGTAGAGATGAGACTTGAGATAAACGGAAGAATAATAAACGATCTTCATTATACTGATCATACTGCTGGCTGAAAGTGAAGAGAAATAACAAGTCCTTGTGGAGCAAGTCAATGAGTGCATTGCAGAGCGTGGTTTAGACATGAATATTCAAAAATCAAAAACCTTGATAATTAGCAGTTCAAAAGAGAAACCAAAATTGCACATCAGAGTAAATAGAGAGTCACTAAAACAGGGAACTGCTCTGATATTTGGTGCATGTAATTGCCGATGACGGTAAACGTGAAACTGAATTCAAAATGAGAATAGGTATGGTCAAGGATATATTTAGCAGAACGAAGAAAATATCCGCTTCTAGAGAGCTGGGCTACAGCTTCAAAATAAGAATGTTCAAGTATTATATGTATTACTGAATGGTGCGGAAACGTAACAATATATCAAGAAGTTGGAGATAGAATAGAGTCCTTTGAGATAAAAGCTATCAAAGATGATTTCCTAGAGAAAATATGGGTGAAAAGGGAGCTGTTAAAAGACAAGAAGAGCTGATGAATCATAGATTTTGGCCACATTAAAAGACGTGACATTCTTGCAAGCCAAACTAGATGAAACAGTTGAGCAGTCAAGAACGGGGTAGTCCACAAATAATGGACTAGGAGTGGAGTCGAGATGGAGCAGTGATTAGGGAACTGGCTTTCTAGCCCAGGGATTGGGGTTCGCTCCCTATGGGGAGTGTGATTTTCCAATTACAAAACGGTTTCTGGGTTCGATTCAGCTTTAAAAATTGTGTACGAGAATCATTTGGAAAAGTGAAGTGAGCAGACGTCAAGTTGGCCACATTGCATTTAGTGTGTCGCTGGTCAAGATCAATTTCGTCCTAACGCCATAGTCCCAATTTGCCCGATTGGCGCGTTTACCGGAACTGTACTTTTTATTATGAATGAGCATCATTGTGTGTATGTGTGCACCGCCAGGATGAGAAACCGAGAATGCTAATGATCCATTGCAGTTAACCTACATTGTGGAGATGGCACTTTAATTGGATTGAACACACATTGACAGAAGGCCTTTAAAAGGGCAGGATCGCTTTTTTCTTTGTGACCAGTTAAAGCACTGCTGGTTTGTTATAACTTAACTTAACTTAACTTAACGTCTTTATACTGGTTTAGAAGACCCTGAAGAGTCTGTATACAACCAGTTATATTTACATCACCTTGCTCTAAAAGCTATGCGCATCCAATTTATCCTCAAATGCATTAACTGTTCCTGCCTCCACTATCTCCCCTGGCAATGCATTCCAAGCAGTCACAACTCTCTGACCAAAAAAATATTTCCTAATATCTAACCTGGACCTCTCTTTAGTCAGCTTGCAGCTATACCCTCTTGTTATTGTGGGCGGCTGTATTTTAAAAAAAACTTGTTATAGTCCAATTTATCCATTCCTCTGTGATCAAGATGCGGAGCAGCGCATGAGCTGCAGTGGTCAGCGACCCAAAGCTGACTGCTAGCGTTAGGGCCAGCGAACCAGAGCTGCCAAGACCCTTCTACACCTTCACGCGGTGATCCTGGATAACAACCTGCAGCAGGGCAGACTGGCTAAGGAGAAGGCATCGAAGAAGGAATACTAACCCGGTACTAAAAAAATGCTTGCTGAAGTCGGATGTGTTGGACCGAAAGGTGCAAATATCGCAGTCAAGTTGTAAACTACGACGCATTCCGTTCTATGGACTACATTCTGCCACTTAAGTCCTTTCAGGGCTTGGTAGCGGGAGATTGAGAACGAACAAAGCCAAACCAAGCCATCCATTCCTCTGAACATCTTATAAACCTGTCTTAAGTCACCACAAATTCTTCTCTTCTAGTCAATGTAGGCCGGTTTTTTCTGAGTCTTTCATCATAACTGTAATTCTGGAATTCCACTATCAGCTTTGTCGCTCTTTTTTGTATTCTTTCCAGCAAGTTTATATCCCCTCTATGATAAGGACTCCACAGCTGTACACAGTACTCCAATCCAGGTCTAACTAATGCTTTATACAGTTTGACTATCAGTTCCTTGCTCCTATTTTTAATATTTCTTTTTATCATACCTAACATCGCATTTGCCTTTTTCACCGCTACCTTAACTTGCTCACTCGCCTTTCCTGTTTGAAGTTATATATCCCCTAGGTCCCTTTCCTTATCTATCTTTCTTATGATGGAAGAGTGAGGGGTGTGAGCAGAGGACAGTTAACACAAACAGAAAACATAAATATTGTAAACCATATAAACAGAAGACCACAGATCACATAGATAATGGTCCTTATATTATCCCTGACCACCTAGATAACGGTCCTTAGATTACCGCTGATCACATAGCTAACAGACCTTAGATTACCGCTGATCACATAGCTAACAGACCTTAGATTACCGCTGATCACATAGCTAACAGAGATTACCGCTGATCACATAGCTAACAGACCTTAGATTACCGCTGATCACATAGCTAACAGAGATTACCGCTGATCACATAGCTAACAGACCTTAGATTACCGCTGATCACATAGCTAACAGACCTTAGATTTCCGCTGATCACATAGCTAACAGACCTTAGATTACCGCTGATCACATAGCTAACAGACCTTAGATTACCGCTGATCACATAGCTAACAGAGATTACCGCTGATCACATAGCTAACATACCTTAGATTACCGCTGATCACATAGCTAACAGACCTTAGATTACCGCTGATCACATAGCTAACAGAGATTACCGCTGATCACATAGCTAACATACCTTAGATTACCGCTGATCACATAGCTAACAGACGTTAGATTTCCGCTGATCACATAGCTAACAGACCTTAGATTACCGCTGATCACATAGCTAACATACTTTTCAATGAGCACAATGACTGAATTGTGTATGGTCTGGTATGAGAGTCACATTACTCGAGTAAAAGTTACACGTTTCTTTGCTCTTATCCAAAGAATTATCTCATGCTGTGATACTTATTAACATAGTGAGTAACTGAAAGTTGCGGTCGACCTAACTCTTTTGGGCCAAAGGGCAGGAGCCCATAGGCCGCTGGATTAATAACCAACGTAACTCTTTTGTTCCAATCGAGATAAATGTCATGTTGCCTGAACTGACAGTCTGAATCGTAACCAACCAGAGTGTGAACAGGCAGACTAGCAGTCCGTTAATTGTTCCTGTCCAAATGCAAGAATACAAGTGTCTTTTACACTCGATACGACCAGTTTGCATCAAAATGAAGGAAAATTGGGACCCAACTGTGGACCAGATTTCGACAGATAGTTGCTTTAATCATAAACATGAAAAAACAAACATGAACTGAAAAAAGTAGCGTAATGTATTAAACTGGGGAGCACTGGTTTCTGCCTAAAACGCCGTGTTTGGCCCTTAGAGAACATTGATTGATTAATTTATTGATTGATGTATGTTACAGAGAAATACAGAGAAACTGAGACATGTTGTCGACAGGATATGAGCAGGTACCAAAGATACTAATAAGGCTAAAGGAAAATACTTGGGTGATCACTAAATTACCGATTTGAAGACAGTGTATTTATGGACACGTTTGTTAGTTATGTCGTAATAAAAGCTGGTTGAATATTGAAAAATAAAATATTATTTAAAATGGCAAGCCAGGGAGACTTTTTCGCACATTTTAAATTCATATAAACGTGCATACAGATCCTAACCAGACAAACACACACACACACACACATTCCCACACTGGATTGCGCGTCCTGATGTTACAAAAACCAATGTGTCTGCAGTTCAAAGGGGCGTACCTTCGTCATACGTCAGGTGAAACTACAGAACAAAGAAAGCCAAGAAAAAAAGGTACACGGAGAGGCCAGACGCCGGAGAAGGAGAGAAACTTCATTCCGTTAAACTGGAGGTTCTCATTGATGCATCACTTATTTTAACGATTCCGTGCTAGTAGCGGCGCATACGAATTGAGGCTTGATAGCCAGAAATATTCGATGGTTCAAATCAAACGTAGTTGTGCTTGACGCTCAGCACAGATGACGGACGGATAGAGAGGGTTCAGAGCAAGGCAGAGAAAGGAAGTGCGGTCAGGGAATAGACACAGCCTGTTTGTGTTTGACATATACTAGAGCTGAGTCCTGACTGGAAAGCTGAGTCCTGGCTGGAGAGCTGCGTTTTGACTGGAGAGTTGAATACTGACTGGAGAACTGAGTCCTGACTGGAGAGCTGAGTACTGACTCGAAAGCTGAGTTTTGACCGGAGAGCAGTGGTCTAGTGTAAGAGCAGAGCTCTGATGTGAGAGGTGTCCTGGTTGGAGATCAGTGTCCTGATGTCAGAGCAGAGTTTCGACCGGAGAGCAGTGTCCTGGTGTAAGATCGTTGACCTGACTGGAGAGCAGTGTCCTGGTGTAAGATCGTTGACCTGACTGGAGAGCAGTGTCCTGGTGTAAGATCGTTGCCCTGACTGGAGAGTAGTGTCCTGGTGTAAGATCGTTGCACTGACTGGAGAGTAGTGTCCTGCTGTAAGATCGTTGACCTGGCTGGAGAGCAGTGTCCTGGTGTAAGATCGTTGCCCTGACTGGAGAGCAGTGTCCTGGTGTAAGATCGTTGCCTTGACTGCAGAGCAGTGTCCTGGTGTAAGATCGTTGACCTGACTGGAGAGCAGTGTCCTGGTGAAAGATCGTTGACCTGACTGGAGAGCAGTGTCCTGGTGTAAGATCGTTGCCCTGACTGGAGAGCAGTGTCCTGGTGTAAGATCGTTGATCTGACTGGAGAGCAGTGTCCTGGTGTAAGATCGTTGACCTGACTGGAGAGCAGTGTCCTGGTGTAAGATAGTTTCCCTGACTGGAAAGCAGTTTCATGGCGCGAGAGTAGTATTCTGGTGTGAGAATAATGTCATGACTGGAGAACATTGTCCTGGTGTGAGAGCAGTGTCTTCAAGTGAGAGCAGTGTCCTGACTGGACAGCAGTGTCCTGGGGCTAGTGCTATACCTTGATGTCAGAGCAACGTCCTGACCAGAAAGTAGTGTCATGACAAGAGAGTAGTGTCCTGTTGTGAGAGTAAGGTCCTGGCTGGAAAGCAGTGTCTTGATATGAGATAGGAGGTCTTTACTATCGTATGTCATAAACCGAACTCTAACATTTAGCATACATGTTGGTTGACGCTCATAAGCCCCATCTCGCAGACATACAGTTGGAAAAAAGAGAGAAAGAGAGCGCAATCATTGATCCAACGTCAGAATCACTTATCCAACGCGAGACTAGAGTTTGTCCATAGATATATTGCTATAAAAGGAGATGTGATATAGGTGTGTGTGGGTGCGTGAATGTGTGTGTTATCACCTTACCTATTTAGCTTCCACAGTGAGAGAATGTTCAGACAAACTGAGGTGATGTCAGAACTTAATATCGACAGCAAGACGAGTTCACATTATTCGTTACGTTCAAGATACTGCACTATTGGCTGAAAGTGAGCCGAAGTTGCGTGAACTTGTAGAGACAGTCAACAACAGCACCAGGGATTAAGAAAACAAAAAACTATGATAATTAGCATAATAAATGTGAAGTATACAATGAGCATCACAGTAAACAGAGCGATGCTGGAACATGTAAATAGTGTTTTCTTTGGTGGGCAGATCGTAAAAGATTATGATGGATGTGAGTTGGGAGTGAAGAAGAGAATAGGAATGGCCAAAACACACATTTAATAACATGAACAGTTGTTGTTATGGTAGAGCATCGACTCGTTCAAGCCCAACATGAACGAATCAATGAACAGACTCCAATAGTTACCTGTACAGATACATAGTCAGACTCCAATAGTTAACTGTACAGATATATAGTCAGACTCCAATAGTTACCTGTACAGATACATAGTCAGACTCCAATAGTTAGCTGTACAGATACATAGTCAGACTCCAATAGTTACATGTACAGATACAAAGTCAGACTCCAATAGTTACCTGTACAGATACATGGTCAGACTCCAATAGTTACATGTACAGATACATAGTCAGACTCCAAAAGTTACCTGTACAGATACATAGTCAGACTCCAATAGTTACCTGTACAGATATATGGTCAGACTCCAAAAGTTACCTGTACAGATATATGGTCAGACTCCAATAGTTACCTGTACAGATATATGGTCAGACTCCAATAATTACCTGTACAGATACATAGTCAGACTCCAATAGTTACCTGTACAGATATATGGTGAGACTCCAATTGTTACATGTACAGATATATGGTCAGACTCCAATAGTTACCTGAACAGATACATAGTGGAGAAATTCTTAAATTTGGAAGATCTGTATGCCGATCACGAAACACAGAAAAATGAAAATTTCTTCTAGAAGATGCCATAGCTGCAGTCTGTACCCGAAAAGTACTGCTTTATTTTATGGCAGTTTCAGATCTCTTACTAGATGATTCATTTCTCTCTGGGTAATTTTAACTTAACTTAACGTTTTATACTTGTTTAGAAGACTCTGCAAAGTCTCCATTACGTTTACATTACCTTGTTATAAAAGCTGTGTGCATCCAATCTATTCTTAAGTGCATTAATTGTCCCTGCCTCCACATCTTACTGTGGCAATGCATTCAATGCATTCCCCAATCTCTGACTAAAAAAATATTTCCTAATATCTAATCTGGACTTTCTTTAGTTAATTTGTAGCTATGCCCTTTTGTTCTTGTGGGTGGTTGTATTTTGAAAAAACCTGCTATGATTTAATTTATTCTTTCCTTTGATTATCTTCTAAAGTTGTATTAAGTCACCTCGAATTCTTTTATTTTCTATACACTGTAAGCTGGTTTTTCTGAGTCTTTCCACATCTGTAATTCTGGAATCCCACTATCAGCTTTGTCGTTCTTCTTTGTATCATTTCCAGCATGTTTAAATCCCCTCTACGATAACGACCCCACATCCGTGCACAGTACTCCAATCTAGGTCTAACAAATGCTTTATACTGTTTGACTATCACTTCCTTGCTCCAATGTTTAATATTTCTTTTTATCAGACCTAACACTGTATTTCTCTTGTTCACTGCTACCTGGACTTGCTCACTCACATTACCTGTATGATCTATTATAAACCCTAGGTCCCTTTCCTCTTCAATCTTTCTAATATTGTTCTAGCCGATTCTGTAATTATGTTCCATATTGGATCTATCCATGTGGATGACTATACATCTATATACATTAAACTTCATTACCCAACTCACAGAAAATTCTCGAATTGTATCTAAATTCGGCCTCAATATATTCACTTTTGCTTTAGATGAGACCCTACTGCATAGTTTTGGGTCATCTGCGAATTTTGCAATCATGGATCCCATATCAATATCCAAATCATTTATATATATCAAGAACAAAATTAGTCCCAAAACCGAGCCCTGTAGTACTTCACTTTTTACTTCACACAACTCTTTTATGTGGCTGTGCAGACTTTTCAGTTATAACAAAATCCCGATCTCTTGATTTAGATGATCTCTTTCTCTTAGGTAAAGTATGTCCACTGACACTATTATCTTCTTCATCCTGCAGGGTATACGATTATGGTGGGTCCAGAGCAAGATGTCCTTCCAAATGAGACACTGGCAGCATAGAATAGGAAATATTTACGATAGATCACATGCCGCTTTTCTTCTAATAAATACCATGTCCAGGTAGAGCAATCATTAAGATAATCTGTCGGTTCTCTCTAGACCATTGGAACAGCGAAAAGCATCATATGTCAACCAGAAGCAGCACAGGTTCGTTTGCACGTGATTGACAACCTTTGTGTAGGGCCGTATACTGGTCTTGGTTACCAATCTCACAACAAAACTAATAGATGTTGGCTTTCTTAATCTTCCATATAATGGTTCGCTTTTGAGAAAGCAACGCTATTTATCCACAAATATAGCAAAAATAGTCATCACTGCAGAAGCCATCTTGAACGAATTGTCTGCAGTCACAGAATCCACAACACAAGGATGACATGTGGTTGCAATAACTGCTACAGATTGCGTCAACCAGTTGACGCTCTCAATACTACCACTCTTGTGTGATATTCCACGCCAGAGCTATAGAAAATAGGTCTTGGTTATTTGATGTGAAGCCACCAGACTACAACCCCAACTCCCTGACACAAACCCTGCCACCCCAAACAGGTTCTTGAAAACTAGAGCTAGTACGTGATTCTAAAATTCATATTCGTTATCAGCATGTCTAAATTAGTTTAAAATAGGTACTTTTGTATGGGATACAATTTGAATGTTGTCCAGTGCTGCTTAGTCTTTAAAATATAACGTCCATTCTATTTCCAAAGTGTTATCTTAACTTATATATTTATTCTTACAACTTGGACTATAGTTTCCAAACCGGCAGGTTATTCCCGCATCCATGTAGCCAAAGACATTCCGCAGCACTTTTATTTTTTTTTTTTTTTTTTTGGCATGTTTATTTCATGTGGTTTGATAGACCTGGGGAAAGTAGTTTGCGAACTGAGTAGGAATTTCATTACTTTTTAGAATTGAGCACAATGTGTTCACTAGTTTGTTTCGTCAATCTTCAATATTACTAGGAGCTGGCACCACCGTATCGCGCTTTCACTTCTTCAAAGACAAGCACATTTTGCTCTCAGGTAAGGCAACCCTAACCCAATCCCCCCCCCCCCCTTCCATAATGTGCAGCACCTCCATTCATTTCAGTTCATTGGTCAGACACGAGATCTTTAATTGTACTTTGTAACGTTATTATTTGATGCCACGCACAAAGAAAGGAAAAGGCATATATTGCCTTCGGGGATGAAGTGTTAGATATTGCATTGTACCATGTCTTCCTTATTGTGATGTGCAGGGATACAACAATGGCATCGATGCCCCTCTTTCCAAATTATTACCGAAGATCGCAGTAAAACTGGAAGACTATGGTCAATGACAAATGTAAAAGGTTTGACCACAACCAACAAAAATCGATTAGGACACAATATGCGATATGAAAGTCTAAATGCGTAAAATAGAGTCACGCAAGCTACAAAGGAAATAATGCATACTAGTAATTTATGTGAGAAAGCGACTGATACTTAATAATGTTCGCGTAGGCGTCAAGGCCCGTTGGGTCGAACTACTGTCCAAGTGCTGGTTGTGTTCATGCGTAATGTGTCGACCGAAATCCCTGCGGACTCTCCAGAGGGAATCGAGTACTCCACTGCCTTGATATGAGGGCTGCGAGGAGTGTGCTAGACCAATGTTTGTGTCAGGCTGTATGTGTCTGTCCGTGTCAAACTTCCTGTTTTTCCGTGTCTCACCACCGAGGCTTTTAGAATGTGACCACCTTTTGGTCAGCATGACCCTTGCTGTGCTGAGAATATCAGATTGGGAGAAGTATAGTGTAACCTCCGGTGGAGAGAGGGGCGGGCAGGAGGAAGGCTGCTTCAGTCCGATATGGGAGGTCCTTGAGAGGTGATGACCTGGACTTAATTCTGGGTGCAGTTACGCTGAAAGTTTAACTCCATGATGGGCAGGTTTCCCATGGTTTAAGCCAGACATGAAATGCGGCATAACAAACAAGATAACCGATCGAAAGCACATCAATTCCCCAGAATAAAGTCTTTCTTACCACCCGGTGAAGGAGTTGTGAATTATAACCCGAACAGGAGCCACCAAACATCAGAAAACGATACAAACTCTGGAGCATGTCAAAAGCGCAGTTAATATTTGACAAAGAACTTCAGTGTTAGACATTTCTTCTTCTTCTGCGCTCGTTCTCAATCTCCCCCTACCAAGCCCTGAAGAGGATTTTGCAAGTGCAGAATGTCGTCCGAAGAACGGAATGCGTTGTGTCGCTAGTTTACAGCTTGACTGCGATATTTGCATTTTTCCGTCAACAGCAGAATGTTAGGTACGTATCGTGACAGGTGTACTAATTCTGTACCTTCGGTGCGGGAGACGAGCGTTCTAACGCCTCTGCCACTTATTGGAAGCTTTGAAAGATGGTTCAATACAAGTAAGATCTCGCTCATAGCTTCAAGATGCAGTCTTTTATCAACAAATGTCCCAGTCACAACGTTTTGTTATATAAACAGACGTTACAAACGAAGATCAAAGAGAGAAAGTCTAGAGCTCGGTATGGGAAGTTGAATAAAACTGATCCTTTGACGTTAAAAAATGTTAAGACTTAGCAAACAAAAGGATCGAATAATTTAATCCCAATGGCAATGTCTACTATGTGACTTCCGTTATCTTCTAGCATGACCCGACATCCATTTGACTTGAACTCACAAAGGAGAGAAATGGAAGACCAATGAAAACAGTGGGAAGTTCGGTATAAGTCCAATCATATAAAGTCCGAACATTACCATCAAAGCTGACGAAGAAAGCCAAAAATAAAGAGGTCTGGTGAGACCAACAATCGTGGTCTTATGATCCATAGCAAACAAAACCAATAGATACAAACACATTGATAAAATCAATCAATCAATCAATCAAAGAGTCGCTCATCTCGATACATAGGCCATTAACAACATCCCACCAGCTTAAAACGGTCCCGGGCTCCTCTTTCTGCCTCTCATGTGTAATCCTCTCAGGTGTAATCCTCTCAGGTGTAATCATTTAATCTCAGTTCCTTCTCACATTCTCATCTCCATGTATATTTTGGTCCATCTCTCTCTCTCTCCCTCTCCCTCTCTCTCCCTCTCTCTCTCTATCTCTCTCTCCCTCTCTCTCTCTATCTCTCTCTCTATCTCTCTATCACTCTCTATCTCTCTCTCCCTCTCTCTCCCTCTCTCTCTATCTCTCTATCTCTCTCTCTCCCTCTCTCTCTATCTCTCTCTATCTCTCTCTCCCTCTCTCGCCCTCTCTCTCTCTATCTCTCTCTCCCTCTCTCTCTATCTCTCTCTCTCTATCTCTCTCTATCTCTCTCTCCCTCTCTCTCTCTATCTCTCTCTATCTCTCTCTTTCTCTCTCTCCCTCTCTCTCTATCTCTCTCTCCCTCTCTCTCTCTATCTCTCTCTATCTCTCTCTCTCTCCCTCTCTCTCTATCTCTCTCTATCTCTCTCTCTCTCTCCCTCTCTCTCTATCTATCTATCTATCTCTCCCCTTGTAGATTCTATGTAAGAGTATGTCTGGCTATGTTGGACTGTGCCTTCAGCGGCCTATGTCCCATCCAGCCCCCATTTTCTTCACTTAATTTGTCGATGCTGTTTGTTCCTTCCATTCCTCAGCATGTCCTGCCACCTTATACCCATTATCTGTCGTAGGCATCTGTTAACGAAGGACTGAAGTCGATGCTGTATGACCTTGATCATTCTCCGTGTCTCCGCTCCATTAAGCAGCACCGAAATTGGCAATGCGTAATACAAATGTTAAGCAAGTGGACAAGTATTTGTGTGTGTACGTTTAGCCACGTAGTAACCTGATATAATATACATCTATCTTTCTTTTCGTTTATCAGATTATCCCTTTCAGCTTCAGGATATGAAGAAATATCTAGAACGATCTCGACTGTGAGCATCATGTCAATAGCTGCCTTATATATTTCTGTAAGCCACCTAATATATTTCTGTAAGCCACCTTATATATTTCTGTAAGCCACCTTATATATTTCTGTAAGCCACCTTATATATTTCTGTAAGCCACCTTATATATTTCTGTAAGCCACCTTATATATTTCTGTAAGCCACCTTATATATTTATGTAAGCCACCTTATATATTTCTGTAAGCCACCTTATATATTTCTGTAAGCCACCTTACATATTTATGTAAGCCACCTTCTTCGTGGTCTACCTTTGGCTTTGAATCCGTTGTATCTAAATAGCACTGATTGTTTGGGGGGGGGGGGGAAGGTGTGGTGCTGTGGGGTAGTAGTCTTGTTACGTGGCCAAACCATCTTAGTTGCTGTCTGTTAATGTAGTCTAATACTAGTGTTGTTCCCACTAGTCTCCTGATGTCATCGTTTCTGTTCATGTATCTTCTTGTTACGTCTAATAGTTTATTCAGACATTTCATTTCTGATTGTTATGATGTAGCGTTCTGCATTTGATATTAGTGTCCAGCTTTGACATTGATAGCAAAGTGTGGGCACGAAAATCGTGTTGTCACGAGCTTGCAATTAATTATTGGTGTTAATTGTCGAATAATTTGATCTACCTTATTGCATCTTGTGTTTTTCATTTCCGCTGTAATTCCTCGCTCAGTTGATAACAGGCTCCCCAAGTATGTGAAATCTTTCACCTGTTTAATTTACTGTTTTTCAATGGCGCGATATTGATGTCTCTGATTATTTATGTATATATTTATAACTGCTGGAACTATCAAAAACATCCATGCTTTATTTATCCACGTGCGGTAAAATCAAAATTTGACGGTCATAAGCGATCAGGTATCAATCACAATACAAATCAGATGCCTTCGCAATTGTAACAGTTCCCGCCGGAGCAAGAGAGTTTAGGACAAGGGTGATGTGGTTGCTGATAACAAAGGTACCTGAACATGTTAAAGCTTAAAGCTACCTGAATGCGTGTCAAGGTCACTCACCGTTTCAACAAAGGAAAATAGTTGGGGCAAAAAATGTGGACAGGTGGGAGCTGACCACTGGCGTTCCGATTTGGGTAGGAGGAGAATGAGTGACACACGAGATGGTAGCGGAGCTTGCTGCTATAGATGAGTGACAGGTGTGCAAAGTATTTCGTTCCAATGGCGACTGAGAAGAGCCATCCCTCTAGATCCATTGGTCAGCTTTGATACTGCTTGAGTGTATATAACTCGAGACAAAGTTTAGCTCAGGAGGCTGGATGAGAGAGGCTGGATGAGAGAGGCTGGATGAGAGAGGAGAGCGGGAGAGTGAATGTAGATAGGAGTCTGGTTTAGCCTACCGACTTAGATAGTGGATCGATTGATAGAGTGTTGTACGAATGTTAGTGATAGAATAGGATCGCTCAAATAGGTGTGTGAGTGCTGTATTAATAGATAATCTGAACGTATTTTGTAAGCAGGGCACATTGTGAACGAGGTATGTCCAGATCGTCCGCCTGAGGGGATTTGAGTGAGGAAGTTCTTGATAAGGTGTGTTGAGGATGCAGTTAAAGAGATGTGTGTGTGATGTGTCTAGGCAATAAAACCGGGTTAATGATAGTTGGGAATTCCATCAATGGATAATGCTTAAAATGTCCGCTTTAGTTAATATTTATATTAATATATATATAATATAGGGATATTTAGTTACAATTATATGTATTGTATTGTGTTTGTAATTTCACTACTCATTTTTCTGGTATGAGTATTATATAATAAATATGCCATCTGCTGTGTGCTATATTATTTGCAGTGTGTGGTCATGATAATGTGGATGAGTGTGATAATGTTCTAAGTAAGAATAACCCTAGGTCAAACAGTGGGATCTGCCACACAATCTTCGTTTACGCAGGTCAACTGTTATTATTAATAGTTATTAATAGTCATTCTGTTTGTTCAACTGTGTCTTCTTCTTTTCCTGTGTTTTTATTATCTCATTATAGATTATTGATTTGAAGCCAGGCATTGATATTATTTTTATCTTGATAACAAATTATTGATACAGATCTCTGTGAGGTCATGTTTCTCTCCCTAGGCGGAAATTACTTTCACACGCACAAGTACCGGCATAAATCTTGTGCACTTTCCCTACACACAGAATCATCTTCATAAATCGATATTCTGGTCCATCATGGAAATATCCTTGGCAGGGTCTCTGTTTTTAGATCTAATAACATTTCATGGAACACAATATGCAAATCTACGATTAGATGTGAATGATCAAAACTAAACAGGTCAAAGATGGAGAAAATGTTTACTTCTGCTACAAAAAAATACAAAAAGATTCAAATGATGTTTTACGTAAGATAAGAAATAGGCAATGACAGACGTTTCTTTGAAAAAAATGCTTTTCTAGGACTGCAAAAAAAACTAGCACAGTTGAGACTATGTAATAAAGGGGAAGGAGTGACGTAAAGTGGCAACAATATTTAAACATTTTTTAAAAACAAAACAAAAACAAAATGAATTAACAAAACAACTCGTACATAATTAGAAGTAGCAGCAGAAGAAGTGTACAACAGAAACAATATTCAATATTCAATATACCTAACAAGTGGAACTTTTCTGAATCTGCTAGATAACTGGCACCATCTTTGTTCTATATTTCCATGGGGACCTTAACAATGTGTTGACGATAATCATTGACAGTTCACTCACAACTCGTGCCATCAAATTCATTGTTTTAGGTTTACAAAGCATCTTCACAATCCTCACTTTTATTGGATTAGTTTATTTAATTCACCCAGCTCCTACCGGATGTTTAAAACGTGCTTTTTCCTTAATGTGTAAACTGCTTTCGTCTTATTTTGCTTGAGTAATTCTTTACTTCGGATAACTACAAAGATGTTTTTATTGTTTATCATTTGACGTGCTAATGTTGCAAACATTCCTCTAAAACCAGAGAATACCAGACTTCGCGGCGTCTTTTATTACATATCTAGAGTATCCTGAACAGACGAATCAGCAAGTAAGAAGTTGGACATTTAGCAGAAACAATAACGTTTTACTACGAGATATATTATCCTTAGGAAAAGCGAACACGCTATTGAGAGATAGTTTATCATCCCTATCATTGCGTTGTTTCTCCCTCTGTCAGAATCCGTCGTGGGAACTTAACAGGCACTTTAATAAATGCTGATTATTCCGACAGTCACCGCGCAGTTTAAGTTAATATTTTTTCAACGTGATAGAAAATAATAGGAATGGATGGCAAGAGGTAAAGATATCAGATACACGTATTTTTCATTTTGTTCAACCAGAGATGACATAATGACGAGTTTGTTCACTCCCCAGGCGACTGCAGGGAAAAAGCTGGGCTGTCAATCACATTGGTGGTCATACCTCTTCTCTGTCCTGTTTATCGTTTGACGCGCTAATGATGAAACCTGTATCCTTCACACTAGAAGACTGCTGTCTTGACGGCTTAGTATCTAGTTCTTTAAATCAATTTCAGAGTATCGAGACATTTAGTGGTGACACATATCGCGACCACTTCAATTACGTCAGTTTAGAAGCATTCCGTCGGGTATTATTGGACTCAGTCAAACTGATTACGACAAGTACCTGAAAGCCCAAAGCCAGGTTACATTACAGTCGTATATGATAACAGAAAAGGTCGTGTAGCGACGTGTTGATCAATGAACGTTTTTGTCAGGAGTTGGACCAACCAAAAACAGTGCAAAACAAACAACGATCGAAGCTCAATTAGTGTAGATTGTTTAGTATGACTGTACATTATTACTCTTTAATTTGTTCTTCTTGCTGTTTCGAATTCCCACAATGAGTAGGTTACTCTTTTGTGCGCACTGAAAAAAACGTTAAGTGACAGGTTGCAGTAACTTTCTTCATATCCCAAGGGTGCTGATGAAAGTTAACCGGGGTCATACAGGCAGTTATTTTATACGTAGCTTCATTTATGTGTCACTCACTACTACGGGGATATCGTTGATCCCTCACCTTGTTAGCAAGGCTGCCATTAAAACAGCCCGTTTCCAGGGAGGGCTACTAGGAAGCCGAGGTGAGGATCTTAGCCAGTATGTTTTGCCTGACCATGACTAACATGTCCGATCAGTATAATTTGCCTGACCAGACGTTAGTCTTTCTCTTCTACTGTATAATTTAGAAAGTATATAATTGTGTATAATTTTGTAGCCGTTACTGTCTTAATATACTTGACAGCAATATTGCACGATATAATTAATCCACAGAGAAGATCAGGTCCTCCGTCTCAAGTACTTGACGCGATATAGAACAAGCCGGCCATGTAACCCCTGGACAAAGAAACGTCTTCAAAAGTAATGTATAATTCGGTAGGATTGACTTCCAACACCAACAAAGTCAACGAGAAATGTATTGTATAGTTGTTCATCATCTGTGGCTCTTTTCGTCTAGTCGGACGATAGTAATTATGCTTTTAATACAAAGCCCGGACAGAAATAAATGACTATATTTTCCTAAGCAGTATGATTCCTCTCTCGGTCTGCCTTGTTTGCTCCAAGGGAAAGGTGATATAAATACAATTAGAATAAGTCAAGCTACAAAATCTGCCGGAACAGCAGAGCAATGTTAGAAGTTCGCCTTTGACTTGGTTGATCGGCCGACTATGTGGAAAGCCCTCCAGGGAATAGGCACTCTGGCCATCCCTGTTGAACCTGATCAAGGAGCTACACAAGGACACCGGCGCCAGAATTTAATTGGCTGGCAATCTCTCTCTGACAGATTCCTCACCACTTCGGCTACCAGACAAGGATGTGTTCTTGCCCCCGACCTATTCTACCGAGCAGTGGGCTGGCTTCTTGACCGCCTCAGCGCATCACGAGGGTATAGCTACTGATCAGTCAATCTTCACTGATCTCGTTTACGCAGACGACATTGCCCTGTTCGGCACAGACAGATCTGGGCTACAGCGCTCTCTGGAAATGTTGACAGCGAAACGCCCTCCCTAGGCTTGTCTATATCCTGGGTCAAGACCAAAGTTCAGAACCTCATGTCCGACACAGCAATCTAGAGTATTGAAACTCAAGATCACACTGCGGAGGGCACCAACGAATTCACCGATCTCGGTAGCCGGACATCATCCGATGGGCGTAGCGGTCCCGATATGTCAAGACTTATAGGATTAGCTGCGTCTGCTATGTACGACTTCCGACGTGTGTGGGGTAATGGCAAGATCTCCATTTGGACAATAATCCGCATCTACCAGTCCAGCATGGGCCCTCCCAGTCCTGCTTTACAATTACGAAACCTGGACATTGCTAAAACATGACATGTCGAGACTGGAAGCCTTTCACGTGCGTAACCAGCGGCGTATCCTAGGCATCCGATGGCATGACTACATCCGCAAAGTGGAGGTCTTTGCTAAAACAGGTCTCCACTCAATCTCAAAAACACGTGATCGGCGCCGAGTTTCTTTGTTCGGTCATGTTCTACGGCTGGACCAGGAAACCCCTGCCCACAAGACACTACACAAGTCGTTCCTCGGCGACAAAAGTCTTCCCCCGATCGGCTGGAGACGAAGAAGAGGCCGACCCCGAACAGAATGGCTCCAGCAAATAGCAACCTCTTCCTCCGCCCTTGACGAGGTCTGGAACCACACCACAGCTGTGGGTCATGGATGTGGCCAACCGACGCAACAGACCTCAGACGCCTAAGCGAAAATGATTATTATTATAACTTCTTACTACATTTTACAGCAATGTTACTCGTTCAGTTTATTGTGTAGATTTATAGCAGTTATCTTCTAGATCAGTGCTTCTCAACCTGGTCGTTAGCGGTCACTAGTCGGCGGTTTTAGCTTTCAGTTGGGCGGCAGCAGAATAATTATAATATATCATTTTTTTTTTAAAATTATTGTTATTGTTATTATGACAATGCAAAGGCTACACAACCTGAGGAAGCTATGACAGAATACCAGCAAATCAACAGAAGTGTAGTATTTTTAACCTGTGTTTTCCTCATGACAACATCCGGCTGTGAAACCCGGACAGGTGCCAAAACCTCAAGGAAGATAATCGAGTCCTTGGAATCGAAATGTTATAATAAGGTTCTCATAATACAATGGATTGAAATAAATTAATAATACAAACAATCGACAAGAATTGCGCAAACAATAGAACTGGTTCATATATTCATTCCACCATGAACATCAAATTGAAATACTTTGGCCACATACAAAGAAGATGATGGCACCAAGATGTGAAGGAATGATTGGGCATGAGTCTGGAGCTGGTTGATTTTGCAAAAGATCGGGTTCTTTCACACAGACTGTGATGGAAGCGACGTTCTTCAAAAATACATGCTACATGATGATGATGCATTAGACACATCGGAAAAATACACTCAGTGGGCAATCGCGAAATTCTCTTCAATGTAGACGTTAATGGGCGGTAAGAAAAATGTATCCTTACGAAGGTTCCAAAGATGGTTGCCACAGTATAAAAATCGTTGAGAAGCCCTGGTCTTGGTTCTACTTTTCTATAGGAAAATATATTTAGATCAAGTGGAGAGGAGGGTAACACTTTGAGAAGATGAGATAGAAAAGTTTGTTGGTATCAAGCTAAACAGCTGACACTGTCAAGTATTACCTGCGGATGCAAGAAGAGAACCACTTAACCTTCCAAGAGTAAGAGATTACTTAAAGAAGTTCTGTTTAGGTCTAGTAGCCTAATTTTGTTATTGGAATTGCTTCAAAAACTGCAATAACACACGTCAGTGGTTTGATGTACACTTCCTATTGGAGGAACAGCTGCAGTGGGCGGTAACCTCATGCATGGGAGATAATAATACAATATAATAAGTGTCGAAACGAACAAAGTCTGACTCGGAGGAACGAGAGACAAATGTAAGAAAGTACTGAAGATCAGAAAATATGACTTGCAAATGGGGGGATGTACTTCAATGTGGTATGGCAGCACATGAGTTCGATTTTTGAAATAAACTTAAGCCTGTGACGATAAATAAAACATTGGTGCATAAAATCGTCGACCGTTCAGCACAACTTCATTTCCTAACGCAATGTCGACTCCACGACAAAACCCTGCCCACTTGTCAGTAGTCGGTATTTGCCTGGTGACATTTTAATGTAGCCCTATTAGAAATGCCTGACTATGGTCGGCATGAGGAAGCTAGCGATTGCTTCCATGACCACACCTCGCTGTTAGTATTGATGTTGGGCTTTGCATGTTGTAGCAAGTTTAGCTGTCATGTTAAGAGCATTGACAACGTGTGACAAACAAAATTACAAAGGTTGTCCTTTATCAGACAATGCTGTTGGAGATGAAGTGTTAGACTAAATTGTGCTGGGTGTAGGATTGTTACGAGTTGTGGTAACCAGCTCCTTTCCTTGCCGCCTTCAATCAATAAATCAATCAATCAAAACCCGTTCAGCTCTCTCTAGCTCATAGTAGTTAGTTAGTAGATCCCTTTCAGTCATGATTGATTATAGGATGATATGACTTGGAGTGGAAAAACAATAATAACAACAACAACAAAATGTATACTTAGCTTATGTTGTCTTTCTCTTTGCGGAGTTGTCTTTTCACTTCTCTGCTGTTGCAAGAGCTTCGCTTCACCAAGAGTGAGCCGGCCATTCAGGTTACATCTCCACCTGGATCGGTCTACAGCTTCGTCTTCTCAGGATGTTAGATTCGTGTTCAGGGCCTTCATGTCACGCTTGCACACATCTTTGAACCTCAACTGTTATCGGCCGACTGTTCTCGTGCCAATCGCCAACTGTCCATAGAGGATATCTTTTGGAATGCGGCCATCTTCCATGCGAAGAACATGACCAAGTCATCGTAGTCTTCGCTACCTAAATAGAGTGTACATGCTTGGAAGACCAGTTCGAACGTGCACCTCTGCATTTGTCCCTCTGTCCCTCCATGTAATTCCAAGAATGGATCGCAGGCGCCGTGAGTGGAAGGTGTTAAGCCTGTGCTCTTGTTTGGCATACGTTGCCCATGTCTCGCTACCATATAGAAGTGTGCTTACAACACACGCATTGTATACCATGGCCTTGGTTTTAACTGTCAGCTTCTGTGTTTTCCAAACACGCGTTGTGAGCCGAACAAATGTAGCAGCACCTTTGCCAATGCGACTGTCTATTTCTGGGTCTAGCTTGTCATTGATTAGGGATCCCAGGTATGTGAGTTGATGCACAGCTGCCAGTTCACAATTATCGATGCTAAGGTTTGACGTGGCATCTACTTCCTGTCCCAGAACATTTGTTTTGTTGAGACGTATTGTGAGCCCAAATTCTTTTCAAGCCTGGGAGAAGCGATCTGTCAGATATCAGATATGTTGATAAGTCGCTTCTTGCTCATATGGCGTCATCGAATAGACGACAAGTCAACCTGCCCAGTGCCATACGTTCCAGCTCTGTCTACATCATCTGTTTCCTTTATGCTTGTTACGAGCTTTGTTTTCCAGATGTGTTTTAGTCTGTCACTACTTCTGTTGGCTTTGGGACTCCAGGAGAGAGACTGATTTCTAATACTGTCAGCTGGTTTCTTTAAAGTATACCCGTACCAAGGTCAGCGCCTTCTCTTCACGTCGTACTCAACTGATAACCTTCTGGTTTTTTCCAATAGATCAACATTAGTGATCTAACCTTGCCATTTAAATCTGTAACTTTTTGACAAATTTATAAATCACACATTTGTTTTTCTCCGTGTTCCAGAGCCATACAATATAACAGAATTGACATAGGAGTTAACAATAGGACTGTTGTTGTTTGATTTAATGTCTTTTTATTTCCATAAGTTCTCCAATGTAATGGAAGCTCCTCTCGCTTTTTGCATTCTAATTATTATATCTTAATATCTACTTCCTACTTTGTCTATATTCCTTGTCACCTTGCCTTCCAAAATTGTATGCCTGGTACAATTTTAAAGATGGGTTGCCTGAGCGTGTCGATATGTTCTGATTATATAAAGGCTTGTATTATGGGCCTAAACTTAAAATTATACGGATCATATGTATGTTTAAAGAATAAGAATATTCGTAAAGTAAAATGAACGGTTATAAAGAATATACGGATAAAATGAACGTACAGTTATATAAAATACAGTATAATAAGGAGGTAATGTCAAAAGCTACAGTGAATATAATAATTAGAAAGCATATACAGAGGAAAGATGATAAGGACAATTCAATATGTGGATAATTTTGTTTGTATTTAAAGATTTTCGTTTCTGGTTTCTACTGGCAAAGGTACAGCCTTTTTCTACCCCCACACTACAGTCATTTGGTAGACATAAGGTTGTATTGGTCAGCGTATGGATCTGTGTTGGTATCTGCATGTGCCTACCAAATAATGTTTATGTGGTGATTATTTGTCACTGTTGGTTCATTTTCCTCTCGATGAACCTTTCGAATCGCTGATATGATATTGCCTTTGTTTCCGTTGACGCACACTGTTCGGTTCCTGAAGTCAAATCTCAAATTCATAAATTTAGGGAACCATTTGGGGGGGGGGGGGGGGGAGGGGGGAAATGGGTATATTTACAATATGTATAGAACACATTTGTTTAAAAAAATATAGTGATTTTTTTTTCCTATTCCAAATCATTAAATCATCATAAACACAGTCAAATCATTAAATCATCATAAACACAGTCAAATCATTAAATCATCATAAACACAGTCAAATCATTAAATCATCATAAACACAGTCAAATCATTAAATCATCATAAACACAGTCAAATCATTAAATCATCATAAACACAGTCAAATCATTAAATTATCATAAACACAGTCAAATCATTAAATCATCATAAACACAGTCAAATCATAATGTCAATCAAAATAGAGGACTGATATTTAAAAAAAGGAAAATATAATGAAATGAAATGAATGAAAACAACAAATTAAATTAAATGAAAAACATTTAAAATATAATTATAAATCTATATACTGAAACGAGACCTACGATCTGGTTTAGGTCATCCACGACGTCTTTTATAAACAAGAAGAAGATCAAGACATAGATGGCTTGCTGATATTTAAAAAAAAACACAACAGAGGCATAGCTTTAAATTACCAACGGCCACACAAATTGTCTATGCAGTATCAAGCGATGAACATCAGCTGCATTGTATGTTATTTGTGCATTTAAAATGTCGCTAATCAGTGCCTGTGTATACGGGATCTGATTGGTGCATATTTTTCTTTGATGTCAACCTATATGGGATACCATTCACCACATACACCTACACTGTTGCTGACAGTTTCATGGGTTCACGGTCGTGGCAATATATGTACGCCTAGCTACGGATTAACAGTTTGTGGGAAACTAACAAGGTTATACCTAACTACTAGTTAACAGGACGTGACTAGCTAACACGGTTATACTTAACTGCAGGTTAACAGCGTGTGACAAACTAACAAGATTACACCTAACTACTAGTTAACAGGACGTGACTAACTAACACGATTACACCTAACTACTAGTTAACAGTACGAGACTAACTAACAAGATTACACCTAGCTGCAACTTAACAATTTGTGACAAACTAACCTCGATACGCCTAGGTACTGGTATCAGGTTTGTGACATGTTGATCACCTCTACATTCCAGGGAAGAAGAAGAGCAACTAATTAATCTAGACAAATTAGCTACATTATACCTTGCGACAAATAATAACAACAATAATGTGCTACACGAAACAGCCTGATGTGATCAAGAAGTCTAAGAATTAATTCAAAGTCACATTAACAAGGAAGGTTGTTTTTACTCTAGACCAAGTAGTTTAGTAGCCACAACAATGACAATATCTATTAGTGCTACACTTTGAAAATATATACATCGAGGCAGAACAAAACCAAGGGAGTCAAAGGCACTCCAGAATAGCATCCTGGTTTTGGATGAAACGAACATTTCTTTTTACAAGAAATAAATATGTTAATTTAACTTAACATTTTTATACTGGTTTAGAAGACTCTGCAAAGTCTGTATAAAACCAGTTTCATTTACATTTTCTTGATTTTAAAAACTATCTGCATCCAATCTATTCTTGAATGCATAAACCTCCACTATTTCTTGTGGCAACGCATTCCAAGCATTCACCACTCTCTGACTAAAAACAATATTACCTAATATCTAATCTGGATATTTATGTAATTAATGTGTAACTGTACCCCCTTGTTAAAGTGGGTGGTTGTATGTGGATGTAGGTGAGTCACCTCGAATTCTTCTATTTTCTAGACACCGTAGTTAACGGGCAGGGTCATCTAAATACCACAATAGAACATGTTACCTCTAGCAATGCCATCCTTCAATCTCACTGAGACTATACTGAAACGCTGCAATGTGACCTAAGGTTGACTCGTATTAGGCAGGTCATTCTGGCCGCAGTCTACAAGTTGGGAACGTCTTGAAGTTCACATGCCCCGGACAGCGATTTGCGGGTGAAATCTTGAAGTTCACATGCCCCGGACAGCGATTTGCGGGTGAAATCTTGAAGTTCACATGCCTCGGACAGCGATTTGCGGGTGAAATCTTGAAGTTCACATGCCCCGGACAGCGATTTGCGGGTGAAATCTTGAAGTTCACTTGCCCCGGACAGCGATTTGCGGGTGAAATCTTGAAGTTGTTGAATAACTTATGTGTTATTTAAACTGTTGTTTGTTCTGGTTGCAGCTTTGAATCTGTACAGTGACTTAATTGTGGCTTACACTAGTTTGTTAATTCGGTTTGCAATATTGAATCTGTACAATGATTTAAGTATGGGTTACACAAACTTGTTAATTCTGGGTACAATCTTGAATCTGTACAATGATTTAAGTATGGGTTACACAAACTTGTAAATTCTGGGTACAATCTTGAATCTGTGCAATGATTTAAGTATGGGTTACACAAACTTGTTAATTCTGGTTACAATCTTGAATCTGTGCAATGATTTAAGGTCGACATTAGTTAACTAGATAATTCTGGTTATGACCTTGAAGATGTTAAATGGCTAATACATGTTAGCACTCACTAAACAGATCCATCTTGATGTTGTGACGAAGAGAGGGAATTGTGACACTACAGATTTAAGTAAGATTTGTATCACAAGTTTCGGAGTGGCACAACGGATGTGTGAACTTGTAACTCCTATCAGACGAACATTTGTTGCAGAGAAAACAATATCTGCTAGTGATAGGAGAACCATTTGGCTGCAGTCTGTATCTCTTCAAGAGAAGGTGTATAGCAGTGTCGGAATTCTTGAGCTAACAACTGTTTTTGATAGAGTCATTTATGTGGATGTGTGAAAATGAAAGAGGAAGAATAGTAGGAAAATGTGCTAAACGCGAATCTCGCCAGAGGTATATTTTTTACTCTTTGAAACAACATTGGAACAGTTAACAGATGGATTACGAGAGATGAAAGTCTCCTAGATTGTAATAATAAATTGTGAAATTCAGGTTTTTCAAGCCCAAATTCCCCGTCCACATCGTAGGAGGGAGAAACAGTATGAAGTAGGGGTTTACACCGAACAGCTGTTGGTGAATAGAGATATGACATTGCTGTGACTAGTCTAGTCAGTCGACGAGCAACATACTATTGCTACAATACCATTAGAGCACCGTAAACTGGCGGATCTGAACAGAATATGGACTCGAAATGCTAAAGAACGTTGACTTATGCGGGCAATTAAAATAACAAACACGAAATGTAAGTGGACTTTGTGAAAAGTAGCCGAAGCTGATATTATTTCTGATAAGGAAAGAAGAAAGGAATATTACGGCCTGACGATAGAAGAACAACAGCAAAGACTCAAATGGAAACTACATCAACACATTGGTGTGCTGCGGTGTAGGCAAAACGGACATGACAAAACAGGGTGTGTGTTTTCATGTACATCCAGAGAAACGAAATCCATCTGTGAATGAATAATTGTAGAAGTAGACCCTTTTAGTCATTACTAACTTTAGGATGATGGTACCTTGGAGTGGTAATTATCTACAGAGTTGTATTTCTCGTTGTGGTGCTGTCATTTCATGTCAACGTGTTGAGAGTTTCTTTTCAACTAACATGAGGTGGCTCTTCAGGGTGCGTCTTCACGTAGATCTATCCCCAGATTCATATTTCCCAGCATGTCAGACTCATGTCCAGTATTTTCAGATCACGCTTACTTACATTTTTAAACCTCAGCTGTGATCGGCCGACTGTTCTGTAATCATCTGCCAATTATCCATAGAGGATACCTTCGTGGAAGCGAATACTTAACTTTGTAACTCAGTCTCTCCGTGTAATTACAAGAATGGATTGCAGGCGCCGTAGATGGAAGGTGTAAAATCTGTGATCTTGTTATGCAATGTTTCCCCAAGTTTCGCTACCATATATGAGCGTAATGACGCCATATGCATTGTGAACTATGGCTTTGGTTTTAAATGTGAATTTCTCGTTTTCCCAAACAGCCGTTGTGAGGGGAAGCAATTGTAGAAATAACTTCTCTAATGCGACTTTCTATTTCTGTGAGCCTAGAGAGAACTTCTCGTTGATGAGGGACCTCAGTTATGTGAATTGGTGTACAGCTTCCCCTTCATAATTATCGATGTTAAGAGTTGGTGTGGCATCAACTTCCTATCCCAGCATATTTGTTTTCCTGAGACTTATTGTGAGACCAAAATCTTTGTACGCTGAGATAAGCTCTGAAGTTCTTGTTAGCTGTAGGTGGCAATTGCAGCACCGTCAGCGAAAAGCAAGTCCTTGATGGCGACCTCTCTGATATACGTTTTATTCTAGAGCTTTGTAAGGCTAAACATCCGACCATCTGGTCATCTGACCATCCGATCCAGTATTAAGGCAGATTCCTTCAATTGCGTTACAAGATGCATGCTTCGGTATCAACACAAAGAAGATGTGGAGCAGTGTCGGGGCCAGAACACAAACTTGCTTGTCACCACTGCAAGTTTCAAATAATTGTGATATAGCACCATTAAATTGGATTGTTACTTTCATGGCCTCGTGGAACGATATAGTAGTAGTAGTAGTAGTAGTAGTAGTAGTAGTAGTAGTGGTGGTAGTAGTAGTAGTAGTAGTAGCAGCAGCAGCAGCAACACTAGTAGTAATAGTAGTAGTAGTAATAATAATAGTAGTAGTAGTAGTAGTAGTAGTAGTAGTAGTAATAATAGTAGTAGTAGTAGTAGTAGTAGTAGTAGTAGTAGTAGTAGTAGTAGTAGTAGTTTGCTCGGACAGCCTACTTTCAAGTTGATTTAGAAGAGCCCATACCTACTAACTTAATTAAATGCCATTGTCCTGTGAATAAAGACGATATAAAAGAGCCGATTCTGTTCGCGTGACTTTTTATGAAGTTGCTGAAAAGAAAAATCATGTTGATAGTTCATCTTCCAGACCTGAATCCAGACCGCCACTCAATATACACCCGCTAAGCCAATGTTGGTAGCTATCGGAAGATTGCTTTGGCTAAGATTATGCCTACAACACTGAGCAGAGAGACGCCTCGATAATTGGTATATTCACTTATGTCTTAACTTAACTTAACTTTATTATACTGGTTTAGAAGGCTCTACAGAGTCTGTATACAACCGGTTAATTTTTTTATAATGTTACAATCTGTGCATCTCTCATATCTAGAGCTTCCTGTCCT
Source organism: Ariolimax columbianus (assembly GCA_036924085.1). NCBI lineage: Eukaryota > Metazoa > Mollusca > Gastropoda > Stylommatophora > Arionidae > Ariolimax > Ariolimax columbianus. Next base: position 22,593,239 of record JAVGWX010000004.1, on the reverse strand, counting down.
CTCTCCAGCACTGGCATGACGCCGTATACAGTAGGAGCTGGGATAGACTAACACGTCTACAAACAGTTGAAAATGGAAAAACAACAATGTTTCAGGTATACGCCCTATGCAAAGGCAACAGCTGTGGGGAAGACAGGCGATAACTCTGTCATTGTCATTCAGACGTTATAAATAGTGTTAATGAGAACGATAATCCGGCCGTTTTATGCGATTTTATTAGAAGAACCGCGGAAACAATATGATCATATGAATATTACTTAGAAATTTTCAGTGACACCGCTTTAGAGCGGAACAGCAATAAACAAGAACTTATAATGTGTGTAAAAAATGTAGCTTAACTAAAAAAGCCGTATCAGGACAACGTAGAGGTGGAACAACCCAGATCTAACATGACACATTAATTATGTATTAATAAGACTCAACAAAGAAGAAATATTAAATACTCTAGAGTTGGCCCAGACAACTGTACAGAACTAATCACATAATCCAGAGTTGGCCCAGACATCTGTACAGAAACTGATCACATAATCCACAGTAGGCCCAGACGTATGTACAGAAACTGATCACATAATGCAGAGTAGGTCCAGATATCTGTACAGAAAATGATCATATAATCCAAAGTAGGCCAAGACACCTGTACAGAAACTGATCATCGGCCGGCAGTCATGAGACAACTTCAAATAAAAGTTATCGTTGATGAAGGCCCACAATGAGTAAGTTTAACCTTTTGTGCGTCCTGAACAGGACGGTAAGTGGCAGGTTGTAGTAGCGTTTCTAACATCCCGAGCATGCTAATGAAGGGGGACCACGATCCTCCATGCGGTTGTGCTATGCTTGGATTCATCTGCGTGACCCTCACTACTACGGGGATTACATCGATCTACATCTCGTCAGCCAGGGTGCCTTGAAGACAGCCTGTTTCCAGGGAGCGCTACATGGAAAAGAGATTGTGGTCTTGGTCAGCGTATTGTGCCTGACCCTGATGCGACGTCCTGGTCAGTATGTTGTGCCTGACCAGACTAGCGTCTCAAGATCCTCTTCAGTTAAGAGAAAAACTGATAATCTTCACAAATCGAGAAATAAAAGGAAGTGGAAGCTGTTAAAAATTGTAAATGTTGTTAAATTACAAAGATTTGTAAGACACTAAATAACAAAATTGTAAATGTTGTTAAATTACAAAGATTTGTAAGACACTAAATTACAAAATTGTAAATGTTGTTAAATTACAAAGATTTGTAAGACACTAAATTACAAAATTGTAAATGTTGTTAAATTACAAAGATTTGTAAGACACTAAATAACAAAATTGTAAATGTTGTTAAATTACAAAGATTTGTAAGACACTAAATCACAAAATTGTAAATGTTGTTAAATTACAAAGATTTGTAAGACACTAAATAACAAAATTCACTGCATGAATTGCTCTTTGCAGAAGACCAGAGCCTAATGCACTAAGATGTAGAAAGTCCACAAAATCATATGAATATGCTTGGCACAGCCTGTGAGGATATAATATGAATATTTGCACACCGAAGACAGAAAATATGAGCTTTAGCAGAACACCAAACATAACTTAACACTTTCAAACTTATGCAGGTCCAAGAGCTCAAATCAATGGGAAGTATTTTTATCGTAGATGGAAAGCTTGATTAGAGATTCAAACTAGACGTCAGAAAGTCTCTTGTGACTTGACAACAACAATTCATTCGTGTATAACTCGGAGAGATAAAATGACAAATGAGGGCATTCGAAATATTGACAGGACTGCCCCTTGTGCTGAATACATTTGAGAACAGTAAATACAATAGGTCGGTTATCTCATGGGACAAACTTGATCGTTTCCCATTGCACGCTTACAAAAAAAGAAGATATAGTTATAAAACATGTGGAAGGTCGCATTGCAGATGACACAACAGAAATACTGTAACATGACAAGCTCACTAGTTGAAGCAACACATTTAGCTCAACAAATTCAACTTAAGATCCCCACATTAACGGTACATCTGGATAAACAAATCAATAAGTACATCCAGTATTTACTTCCAGTTATAACGACAACTAAGTAATGGAGAGATCATAGAAGCGGTACGGACATTTGAATTTCAAAAGGTAAATTAACTGAATTAGAAAAATGAAACATGCTCATGATTTGTAAAATATGCAATAAACAGTGAGCTCTCAATAAGACAATGTGAATCTAAACCCAAATGCCAGAAAACTAAGTGACCAAGTAGATTAGTTTTAATTATTAGTTCTGCCTTACTTTTCAGGAAAACATGAAAACTTGATAATCTGTTGGATTAAAAATCCATTTAATTTATGCAAGTCAATTTAAATCAATACACTATTGTTTTCAATCGTGGTCAACAGAAAAAAACACCATATTTTTGTCACACACACAAAATTTCCACCAGAATGGTTTCAAGTGTATACAGGATAAGTTCGCATTTTCTTTCTTGCGTGTCGTAAAATGCGACTAATGTGGGTTGTACATGGGACTGGCAACCTCATCATGTAAAAATAATTCCTATGAAACCCTCGCGACAAAATAATACAATCGGGCTAAACACTGATTAGATTAACCCAAATGATGTTTTGGATCTATGCTCAAACAGATGATACGACAAGACATGAATGAATGACGGATCTTCCTATTGAAGATGTGGAGACGAAAGTTCTGGAAAATTATATTAATTATCAGAATATCAAACAATGTGAGGTAATAAGTGAGATGGACCACAAATGGTCGTAGACTGTTGGCCATGTTTAATAGTTTAGTTACATGAATGTTGCAGACCATTGCATTACATTGTTTCGTAGAACGAATATTTCACTGTAAAACAACCATTTACATGATCAATTTGCTTAACGATATATTTCATCATGTTTATATTATGTTTATGTACGATGTCAACTCGCTTAAGGACATTTAAGCCCATGTTTATATCATGTTGATCTGCAATCTCAATTCGCTAAACGATATTTAAGCTCATATTTATATTATGTTGATGTACGATGTCAACTCGCTTAACGATATTGTATCCCAATGTTCATATTATTTTACAATGTCATATTACTCATATAAAGACATTTCTCCACTTATTTTGCTCTACAATTCTACTTCTTCTATTAGCCACAAAGCTCCCGATTGTATATTATGTTGCTCCATAACATCATCTCGTTTAATGACATTATTCCCAACTGTAATATTATATGTTGCTCTGCAAATTCACTTCACGCAGCGACATTAATCCGCATATTTTAACAACATTAATCCAACTTATCTTTTAAAATTATTTCATCTTATTTAATTACATTAATCCACCATCTTTAACGACACTAATTCACTTGATTCTACTACAATAATCTACTTCGTTTAACGACAATCCACATCGCCTCACACATTTACCCACCACAATTGACAATATTCCACCTTTTTATTGACTTTAACCACCTCGATTAACGTAAATAGGCCGTCTTATTTAACGACATTAATTAACTTCGATAAGCTGCTTCAATGCATCTCGTTTAACAAAATTAATCCATCTTGGTAACCTCGTTTAATCCACCGCGTGTATCCACATTAGTCTACCTCTTTTAACAACATATATCCCCCTTGATAAAAGACTTTAATTCCCCAATAGCAACAATAATCCATCTTATTTAACTATGATAGTCCATCTCGATAAATGGTTTATATCCTCCTCCAAAATCGCATCAGAGACTGGTCAAATTGAGACATCCGAAGCAGAACATAACTCAATTCACGAATTACTCTTTGCAGATGATCAGTGCTTGCTATACGACGATGAAAACAAACTGCAAAACCACATCAACGCGCTTGCGACTACCTGTGCTAAATAAAAAATGCTAATTAGCGAGAACAAAACAGAAACTATGATGATCAGTAGAACTCCTGGGCCACTCAAGATAAGTCTAAATGATATTGCTCTTCAACAGGTCCATGAGTTCAAGTATTTGGGCAGTATTTTTTTCTGCAGACGGTAGAATCGACAGGGAAATCGAGACAAGGTGCCAGAAAGCATCTGCGGTGACTTATTAGCTGTCCCCACTGCTTAGACACCCGAGCATTAGTTCGGCAACAAAGCAACAGCTGATAAACAGTATATTTACGCCGATTGTGTGCTACCAGTGCCAAACATGGCCTCTGACAAGGGCGTGCGAGAGCAGAATTTCGACTTGTGAAATGAAGTGTTTGAGGAAAGTCATCGGTGTTACCAGAAGAGACAGAATGCGAAATGACGACATTCGAAGTATGGTCGGCACTACGTCTTGTGCCAAATACCTTTCCAGGCAGAAAATAAGTTGGTTTGGTCATCTCATGAGAATGCACCCTCATCATCTTCCACTGGTGGCTTACAATGCTGGTAGATCTGGCTACAGGGCAAGAGGGCGGCCGCGAGGTAGGTGGATAGATGACATTAGAGTGATTGTCCAACGACAAGGGCTCACATTGACCGACGCAACGCACTTGGCGCAGGATAGATGACTCAAGCTCCTCACGACGCTAAACGGCACAAGTGGAAAGAAAACTAACTAACTATCCTCTTCGTTTAACAACATTAATCCACCTCGATAAACGAATTTAATCCACTTCTTTTGATTATATGAATCCACACTTATTTTATGTTGCTCTTTAAATTAGCCTGTATGTTGAAATGATTTCTGAGAAAGACTATTTGTGTGAGTGAGAAAGTTAAGAATAGGTTCACTGCTACACTAAAAGAATATCATAAGAACCTACTAACAGTGCAATCTAGCCTTTTTACCTTAATAGACACACAGCTCTGTATACCTCACCATTAACAGGTGACAAAAACATGCTGAGCATGGGGGCATTGTTGTGGCTTTCAACGATAAATCTAGAAACTATACTCAACGTGTTAATGACTATTTTTCCTCACGATAATAGTAATAATAATAATAAGAAGGAGCAGAAGAAGAATGGTGAAAAGAAGAAGAACTTTTTGTGAAGAAGAAGGGGGAAAAGACAGCAGAAGAAAAAGAAGAAAACAAAGAAGAAAAAGAAGGGGGAAAAGACAGAAGCAGAAGAAGAAGAAGAAGAAGAAGAAGAAAACAAAGAAGAAGAAGAAGAAGAAGAAGAAGAAGAAGAAGAAGAAGAAGAAGAAAGAAGAAGAAGAAGAAGAAGAACAACAACAACAACTACAACAAGAAGAAGAAGAAGAACAAGAAGGGGAAAAGACAGAAGGGGGAAGAAGAAGAAGAAGAAGAAGAAGAAGAAGAAGAAGAAGAAGAAGAAGAAGAAGAAGATCTCATCTCGTTTAACAATTTATTAACATCACAACACAGGCGTTAAACAAAATTCTCCAAATTGAATTACGACTATCTCTTCCAATCAGCAATTTTTGTTCGTTAATAGTCGGCCGTCTGGTCGGACGGTCTACGCCTGCTTCAACTCTCTGTCCATCTCTCTCCTCCTCTCTCTTTCTCTCTCTCTCTCTATATATATATATATATATCACTCTCTCTCTATCTCGTTGTAAGTAGCTGTTAACATTGAAATGTGTCTAATAAATTCATCCATCGTTATCGATGAGGACCACCAACATCATCTCATGTCATACTGCATCCTTGAGTATATGGGGGCGCTTGTGAATGATCAAGCCAATGTGTGCACGGAAAGTTATATCGCATGACTGGCAAACATAGTCCGCTGCTGCCTCTGGTATTTCCGCTGCTCTAGACTTCCTGATTGCACGTCTCTCCTGAAATATCAGAACACGGAGGCCCTCGCTGATTTCAGCGCCTTTTGTGACCGCATTCTTCCAGCTGAACGATTTTGGGTCAGATTTTCCAAAGGCGTTAATGTCTATTTGATAGCAATTAAGGGACTCCTGCAGACCGTCCTTGACAATACATTTTTGAACGCCCCTGTGATCTTCTTCTTCTTCTTCTTCTTCGTTCGTTCTCAATCTCCCACTACCAAACCCTGAAAGGGCTTAAGTAGCAGAATGTAGTCCAGAGAACGGAATGCGTTGTGTCGTAGTTTACAGCTTGGCTGCGATATTTGCACCTTTCGGTCCAACACATCCGACTTCAGAAAGCATTTTTTCAGTACCGGGTTAGCATTCCCTCTTCGATCCCTTCTCCTTTGCCAGTCTGCACTGCTGCAGCCTGCTATCCAGGATCACCACGTGGAGGTGTAGAAGGGTCTTGGCAGCTATGATTCGCTGGCCCTGACGCTAGCAGTCAGCTATGATTCGCTGACTCTGACGCTAGCAGTCAGCTATGGATCGTTGGCCCTGACGCTAGCAGTCAGCTATGGGTCGCTGACCCTGACGCTAGGTGTCAGCTATGGGTCGCTGGCCCTGATACTAGCAGTCACCTATGGGTCGCTGACCCTGACGCTAGCAGTCAGATATGATTCGCTGACCCTGACGCTAGCAGTCACCTATGGGTCGGTGACCCTGACGCTAGCAGTCAGCTATGGGTCGCTGGCCCTGACGCTAGCAGTCAGCTATGTGTCGCTGGCCCTGACGCAAGCAGTCACCTATGGGTCGCTGACCCTGACGCTAGCAGTGTCGCTGACCATCTTGATCTCACCCGCTGTGACCGTTCTCCTTCACTCAGTTCACAATATAGGAGCCTCTTTGGAGGTCGTTTGCTTGACATTCCAGGTGGCCAGACCATCTCAGTTGGGTTGTGTTGCAAAAGTGCATGAATACCTAGCTTGTTGACTCTGGATAGCACTTCATAATCTGTGATATAGTCCTGCCAGCCGATATGCAGAATGTGTCCCAGACACGTCATTTGGAAGTGAGTTAGCCATCTTATCTCTACAGCGTAGACAGTTTAGCTCTCATGTGCGTTTCGTAGGGTGGGGAGGCTGGCGGCACGGTAGACCTTCAGCTTAGTCATTATCTTGATTCCTCAACCGTCCCACACTTGAGTGCATTCGACCAAAAACTGTGCTGGTCTTTGCTGTTATATGAGTCAGCTCATAATCAGTAGTCACTGACCTCGACAGCGGATGCGGTAATCAAAGTGGCCTATGATAAATCATGTCCAAATTAGGATGTCCTGACAAATTTATAACCATGGTGAAACATCTCCACGAGGACATTCACGCAAGCATACTTGGCAATGGCGTGACCTCTAGATCATCTGAGGTCAACAACGGTGGGAAATAGGAATGTGTACTTGTTCTGACCCTGTTCAGCATGATGTTTTCAGCTATGCTGACGCCTTCAATGGTACCGAATATGGCATAACAATAAAGTTCCGCATAGATGCTGGTCTATCCCAACGTGTTATTCATTGTCCATGTTTTTGAACCATAAAGTAGTGACGAGTCTATATAACACCTTTTCTGAGACAAGTTATTTTTTCATAGTTAGCCTCTCGTGTGGCAGGTATAAGAATCACGTTTGATATTGGTTGCACATAGTTGGTATATTGTTTATCAGCTGCGACTGCGTTAGCTAGCTGTTCAAGTAGTGCTGACAGCTGATAAGTCATGGCAGAGAGTTATACATCTATGTTCCGTCTCTCTTATCAAGCTTTCCATATTCATTAATTATTACTTCCAGAATTATTGGACCTAGCTAAGTTGGATATTGTTTAAACGCGTGTTAACTGGACCTGGAGTTCTGTTTATCGTTATATCTTCTATCTTCGTTGCGTTAATATTTATTTGATATCTCCAACAAGATGTACCAAGCTCATCTTAGTCTTAGTCGACCTGTACTTCTACTGGGGCGGATACCGCTGTGCTGGTCCCAGCTCTGGCGCGAGCTAGATGTGTCGGCAGGAGGATTTCCTGCTAGGTTCCAGCAGCTTATTTCTCCATTGCGTTAAGACAGGTGCCGAGGTGGGTGGTTAACCTATGTGGCAATCTATCTTCATAGACTTAAACACTAGAGCAAAGTTTATTCACAACCTGTTAGGCGCCATCGTTTAACATTTCCAGTTCGTATTCCATTGAGGCTCCTCCGTTTTAGCTCACCCCACATTTCCAGTTCGTATTCCATTGAGGCTACTCCGTTTTAGCTCACCCAACATTTCCAGTTCGTATTCCAGTGAGGCTACTCCGTTTTAGCTCACTCCACATTTCCAGTTCGTATTCCATTGAGATAACTCAGATTAAGCTTCAAGAGTTGCTCTATTTAGTGTCACAAATAACGCTGTTAATTAGTGACAGATTTAGTTTCTGATAGTTTCCTGTGCTAATGGATTTTATATTTGTGACTGTTATTAACTTATCATTTTTCGGACGTTTCCTTAGCTAGGATTTTTGCGCCTATACTGTAGCCGATGATCCTTATCCATAGCAATGCTGGGGATACTCTGGGATATTTCTTCTTTGTCTCACAGCTATGTAATCATTGTAATGTTGCATCTAGGTTGTTGTTATTGTTTTTCTTCTTCTTCGTTCGTTCTCAATCTCCCACTACTAAACCCCGAAAGGGTAAGTAGCAGAATGTAGTCCAAAGAACGGAATGCGTTGTGTCGTAGTTTACAGTATGGCTGCGATATTTGCACCTTTCGGTCCAACACATCCGACTTCAGCAAGCATTTTTTGAGTACCGGGTTAGCATTCCCTCTTCGATCCCTTCTCCTTAGCCAGTCTGCCCTGATGCAGCCTGTTATCCAGGATCAACGCGTGGAGGTGTAGAAGGGTCTTGGCAGCTATGGTTCGCTGGCACTGACGTTAGCAGTCAGCTATGGGTCCCTGACCACTGCAGCTCATGCGCTGCTCAGCATCTTGATCCCCATCTAGGTTCTTCAATTTATACCAATGTTTAGGTAAGGCTCAATCGGTGTTGGAAGATTGGGTTTGTTTTTGTTATACCTTTTTCAGTACACACATTTACAAGATCTTCTCCATTGCTGTTCGATTCTGAAGAGGTGTCACTGAATATTCTTAATCAGTATTCATGTGATGATATTTTGTTCCTGGTTATTCCATTAAAATCGACCATTATGTTGAAACCATGATTAGCATTGACCCTACCGATAACGTCTAGAAGACACTGAAGGAAATCTCTCCTTTTCTTCGGGTTGCTGTTGTTATTGCATGGGGAATAAACTTGTATCATTGATTGTGTTGTTTTTTTTTTTTATTCCAACTGTTTGGGAGTGCATTATTTCATTGATGTTTTTATTCTGTTTCTGCGATGAACTTTCCTTTCTCTGGATAGAGAAGAAAATCTATTTTATGTCCAACTTGTTCCTTTGTGCCAACCGCTGACACACCAATACATTGTTTACATGGTTCTCTTTGATGTTCTGCTGATCTTTTGTTTTTAAATTTCAGTTATTCAATTTCTATCCTAGTTTTGTCCCTTGATATTTGGTCAGCTTTCATCAAGACCATTAACATTTAATGTTGCTGTTTTAGCCTATTTCGTGGACCTTTCATGTTTATAGTCCGTATTCCATTGATCCCAGTCCGTATTCCATTGAGCCCAGGCCGTATTCCATTGAGACTAGCCCGTTTAAGCGTTTTTAATGTAGAAGTCATCATAGGGGTCTCACTCTCTGTAGATCCTGCACGCGGCGCTCTGTGAGTAGCTTCTCCAGGGTGCAAGCCTGGGCGCTGAATATAGAGACTCTAGGCTGTTCAAACTGCAAGATCCCCCTCTCAGCCTCACTGGTGTAATCCAAATGAATGTAAAGCATGACAATTTGGCACCAGCTCAGTTGCAGGAGCTGCCACAATGAATTCGCAATTTTGAAACCACCAGCCTTACGTGCTATCATTACGAATTATCTGTCTGAGTTTACTCCCGTAGCCCTACCCTCTCCCGAGGTTTCCACAAGCAGTACTGTACAGCTCATCAGCTTGCCAAACTAGTCACCGCTGCTCCATCGTCTCCTTTCACCGGCGACATTTTCGGGTCAATCCTTTACATCGCCGCTGCTACCTCACATGACGTAAATGTCGGTTTACCGTTGATATTACACTACCTGTAGTACCCTGCGCTGCCATGGATTGTTGTGTAAGTATTACAATTTTATGGCGGCCTTTCTCGCGCTCATCCTCACCCTCCTATACAAACCTCGCTTCCTCCCAGTGACACACATCTCTACCCAAACCCCCATCCTCACCCTCTAATGCCAACCTCGCTTCCTCCCAGTGACACACATCTCTACCCAAACCCCCATCCTCACCCTCCTATACCAACCTCGCTTCCTCCCAATTACACACATCTCTACCCAAACCCCATCCTCACCCTCATATACCAACCTCGCTTCCTCCCAGTGACCCACATCTCTACCCAAACCCCATCCTCACCCTCCTATACCAACCTCGCTTCCTCCCAGTGACACACATCTCTACCCAAACCCCCATCCTCACCCTCCTATACTAACTTAGTAATATCACAAGGGTGGGGTACCCAAATGTCATGTAGCTAGTAATATCACAAGGGTGGGGTGCCCAAATGTCATGTATCTAGTAATATCACAAGGGTGTGGGTACCTAAATGTCATGTATCTAGTAATATCACAAGGGTAGGGTACCCAAATGTCATGTAGCTAGTAATATCACAAGGGTAGGGTACCCAAATGTCATGTAGCTAGTAATATCACAAGGGTGTGGGTACCTAAATGTCATGTATCTAGTAATATCACAAGGGTGGGGTACCCAAATGTCATGTAGCTAGTAATATCACAAGGGTCGGTGCCCAAATGTCATGTAGCTAGTAATATCCCAAGGGTGTGGGTACCCAATTGTCATATAGCTAGTAATATCACAAGGGTGGGGTATCCAAATGTCATGGAGCTAGTAATATCACAAGGGTGGGTGCCCAAATGTCATGTAGCTAGTAATATCACTAGGGTGAGGTGCCCAAAGATGTAGTCATAAATGTTATGCAAATTGGGTGTCCAAATATCAAGTAGCCAATAATCACATGGGGTAAAGTTTCAAGTGTCATCTAGTCAACAAATTAATAAGGATTGAGTGTCCAAATGTCATATAGTCAGTAATTTCATAGTGATATGGTGTCCAGATGTCATGTAACTCAATTTAACTTAACGTATTTATACTGGTTTAAAAGACTCTAAAGAGTCTGAATACAACCAGTTTCTTAGAGAGTGGTTTGACCGATGTGCTAGTCCATCTTAATAGACTCAAACACTAGAGCTAAGTGGACCTGCAGCCAGTTAGGCGCCATCTACAGCTGCTCTTAACAAACCACATGGGGAAAGGTACAAATAAGGTACAGAGATCAGAGCAATTTTTACCAGAGGATCCAAGTGAAAAAAAATCACAATGGTACTTCATCTTCGCACATGTCTCCACTGCCACGCATTTATAAGTGTGTTATCTTTCGTTAAGGCGTTTAGTCATATATGTGAGATCTACAGAAAGGATTATCACGTCGAATAATTCACGCCGTCTGCACTTAAAATCACCGTTAGGTGTTCAATCTACGTTTATTGTGTGTCCCAATGGAAATAACTTATACCTCAGCAGGGTTTAAACCCATGTCTCCTGTATAAGAGATAAGTACACCAACTACTTGGCAACACATTTTTCATGTCTAAATGTTTGAATTGCACATATTTTATATGTCTCCCGATTACACAATATATCCATATTTGAAGTTCTGGTAACCGAGGAAGCCCTGGACAAGCCAAGTCAACATACGTGGAACAGTTGTTTGGTCGTCATTAATGATACTTGGGACGAATTGCCATAATTAAGTACGGAGTCACATCATAATAGTCTGTGATGAGACGCAAACATTTCATATCATTTTGATTTTCATTTTAATAAACACACGAGTAAATGTAATTGATTAAACTCATCGAATCACAGGAGAAGTGTGCGTGTGTATATGTGTGCGTTTCTGTGATGTGTGTATGTGAATTTAAGTGTTAGTGGGTATGTGTGCCCCTGTTTGTGATTGTGTGTGAATATGTCTGTGAGTGACACTACCACGATACGAGGCGCTGTCGGAGAAAATTATGAAAGTAGTTAATTTTTAAAAGAGAACAATCGAAAAGAAGAATGATTTAACTGCCATAAGGAAAGGGACGGATAAGTCGAGGAAGGGAAGAGATGGAGGGGGGTTTCAATGAGAAGGTATGGTCAGTTAGAGGAGGAGCAGATGATGAGATGACCGAATCGGAGAGCGGTGAGGAGATGGGCAGGGTGATGGACAAGGTTATGGACTGGTTGAAGAAGAAGAAGACGACCGAGTTGAGAGAGGGTGTGTGTTGAGAAGGGTAAGAGATACGTAGGCTGGAGCATAATGAAAGAGTGTAAGAGAGATGTGAGGCAGTGAAGAGATTCAGGGGGAGACAGAACCTTTAATCTTTAATGATGTTGTCTCTTTCATGTTTTTAAGTTCGACTGACTGGCGGGAAAGTTTTCTGCACGGGTTTGTTCGTTGCTGCGTAATTCTCTACTACTACAGCTCGGGAAGTCTTGTGGTTCAGGCGTTGCCAGAGATCCAGGGTGAGGAAACTGGAACAGCAAGTGGAAAGACAATCAGATGTTCTATGTAATGTTTGAACAATCAGATGTTCTATGTAATGTTTGAACAATTAGATGTTCTATGTAATGTTCGAACAATCAGATGTTCTATGTAATTTTTGAAAAATCAGAAATAGAGAACAAAGGCAGCAATAACGAGAATATACGAAAAGCAAACTAACTCTTAAATGAAGATAAGCAATCGGAAACGCACGCGCGCACATACACATACGCACATGCGCGATCGTGTGCACGCACACATACACGACACACATACTCGTATTTACCCAAGCACGCACACACATACACGCACATGCACGCACGCACACACATACATGCACACACATGCACGCACACACATTCACACACCAACGCGTTCATGCCCACACACACACTGTCACTCCCCACTCAAACACGGACACACACACACACACACACACATACAGGCACAAATATAAGCGTACAGTCACGCATCTTCACACACTCACACGCACCTGTTCGCGCACCGGACTATCACTCATCTATCATGGAGGCGTGTTGTTTTAATTTATGAAGTCCGACAGAGTAAATTGATAAAGGGGAGAAGCTGCTACATTGAGTGTCGACTGGGTTGGTATCTTAGACTAGATAGAAGAGACAGAGGCTTGGCAGGATGTTGTTTTACCTCTGCCTCTCTACTCAAGAGACAAGGGATCCAATCCTTTCTGCCAGTATCAGACAAATACACACACGCGAGCACGAACATACGCACACACGCACACGCACACACACCGGTAGAGTGACAGACACGTACACAGATTTAATCTTCTATCGGGTGGGAGAAAAACCAAATTGACTGCATACTACGTAACAACCATCTTTATCAATTCCCTCCCTTGGACCTCATCTTTATCACTTCACTCCCTCGGACCTCATCTTTATCAATTCCCTCCCGTGGACCTCATCTTTATCAACTCCCTCCCTCGGACCTCATCTTTATCAATTCCTTTCCGCGGACATCATATTTATCAATTCCCTCCCGCGGACCTCATCTTTATCAATTCCCTCCCGCGGACCTCATATTTATCAATTCCCTCCCTCGGACCTCATCTTTATCAATTCCTTTCCGCGGACATCATATTTATCAATTCCCTCCCGCGGACCTCATCAATGAAAACAACAGGCCGTCATGATAAATGAGTGATAGTGTTGTATGTGTGTGTGTGTGTGTGTGTGTGAGAGAGAGAGAGAGAGAGTGCGAGTGTATTTGTATGTGTGTGTGAGAGTGTGTGTGTGTGTGCATGTGAATGTGTGTGACCGTATGTGTATATGTGTGACTATGCGAGCGTGTGTGTGTGCGCGCGTGTCTGCGTGTGTGTTCGTTTTTTGAGTGTGCGGTAACACGCGTGTGGGTGTTTCAGTGCACGTGGGCACGAGAGCGTTTGTGTGTGTGTGTAAGCGTGTGTGTGTGTGTCTGTGCTTTTAATGTTTGGAATTGGGGGGAGAGTGGGTGAAGACTAATACTGTAATGAACACAACGCGTGTGTAACACAACATATGTAAGTACCGATATTCTGAAAGGCTAAGTTTCTTCCATTTCTGAGGTTCACCGGCAGGATTTTTATAAAGCTGAGGAAGAAAGAACGTTTGCCAGTGCAGTCGCGACGCATTTTACAGAATATGTTTTAAATTGTTCTTTCGTTTGAATAAGGCCTTGAATGTTTGAATGTGTCCTAATGAGGATTTGAACGCATGCCTTCGTGGTCCAGACCCAAATCTCAACCGTTCGACTAGAGCTCTTCTCGGTTGGTTATTCCACCAACACAAATTATTGTACTGTGAGCAGTCTTGGATATCTGGTGCAGTCTTAAATAGCCCTGCTGATTCCAAGGTAAAAAACTCGAACTGAAGTATTAATGTCACGTCAGCTATGCCAGATGTACAGTAGTGATGTAACATGCCATATAATAATACATGTCCATCACAAACGAAGATGTTGGCAATACCAGACTTGCGCTGCGAGACGTGATCTCATATAACTGTAATGTCCAATCCTGGTACGACAGACTCTCCCACATTTGGGGCACACATATTGTCTGTAGGGTCGTTGAGCCTTGTGTTCTTTCTCTGAATCTCTGTGATGCTAGCGAGAAAGGCGGAATGGTTCTGTGCAAACATCTCCCATGAGGTGACATTAATGTTGAAGCTTTACATAAATATTGTTAAATAGTCTCAGTAGCGTTACTTGTGTCATCCCGACGAGGTCTACCTGTTCTTTGCTCACTTTACACCAGCTTCTTGGCGAGGCGACCATCGGGCATTCCAAACACGCCCCGTTCATCTTGTCTCCCCTTTATGTATCGGCGAATGGATGCTCAACATGTTTGACTTGTGAAGAACGTCAGAGTTGTGCACTTTGCCCCGCCAGCCAGTCCTGAGCAGCCTGCGAAGACAGCTCATGTGGAAACTATTTAGCTGTTTTGGGGCGGAACAAGATGAGCGAAAATTACATTGGGAGCAAATTGTGAAATAAAAATCGGAGGCTATGTTTCAACGCAATATGTTTCCAAGGGCCCTTACATAAGTGAAAAAAAAGAGCACTGTATATATATGCTTTTCACAGAAGACGACTAAAGAGGGTTGTGCATTGAGCAAGCAACCGCATTGTGTAAAAAAAATCGTTTTCAGAGTCAAACACCGCAAAATCATGCCACATGCTTTGACACAGACTTCCTGAAGTCTGTCTGCTGTAGTAGTTACCCTATACTCCGACTGGAGGGGCAAAGCGACAAGACAAGCAATATGTAACGAGCAGATATGGTACACAGTACAACAATTAATCACTGTGGCAGATAATTACATCGGGTGAACACAGAAAGTAATTACCTAATATAAAAATTGAAAAACATGAAAGAATTTAGGGGTCCCATGATGTCGTTTTAAAGGCTTTCAAACACAACCCGATGTATGTCCTGTGGAGAACAGTTGGGCCACATTAGAGCAAAATGTCAACTGTGTCCTGTTGCTCAGAACTGTTGAAGTGGGTAACCACAGGAGAATGCACACTCCAGGAGAAACCGTATAGCTATTCAGAGAAGCCTTCATGGAGCACCAACCTGTCTCACACATACAGTTAAAATGACGGTGGTCGCGGATAATAACCAAAATGGGTCGTAAATTAAGTTACGGGATTTGCGTGTTTTTTTCTATTGACCCTCATTTGTCAAGAAAACTTGAACGTTTCGTTAAAAATAGCCACATAAAGCAGGTTCTATAGTTGGTTGTACGATATACTTGACAGAAACATGTTTTCTGGTGGATGCACGATATACTTGACAGAAATATGTTTTCTGGTGTTGCTGGTGGTTGTACGATATACTTGACGGAAACATGTTTTCTGGTGGTTGCACGATGCCCTGCATCTGTGAGGTAGCTACTCATTGACATGCCCTGCAAACTCTCACCAGGATGTAGACAAGTAATGCCGAGACCTGTAGTACTGTAGACGCATTGCCATTAGCATCATATTCATAATAAGTTCGCTCTATCCAGGCATCTGATATATATATCGGAGATTTATGGGAGACTTGAGCGCCCTAATTGGACCTATAAAAAATGGGGAAATACACTTGGGACCGCATTCCGCAGAATAGCGAAACGAGATGAAGGTGAAACTGGCAACCTTCTGCGACACATCACTTCTACCATGAGAATAGTTTCTTCAAACGGCCATGTCTGGAACGATGGACACATGTCAGCCCAAACGGTCAGCACCGTCACAAACTAGACCACATACTCTCCAACCGTCGAATATTCATGGACGGAGTAGTCGCACCTCTTGTCACAGGTCGCGACCATCGCTTTGTGCATGTACGGCTCAGCTTCGGCCTAAACGAGGTACGAAAGAACCAACATCGGTACAGAAGGCCACCTGCTTCCACCCTAAATATAACATCTTCTAGAATCCTCGCGGCGCAAGACATATTTAGGACAGCAGGAAACCTAGATAAGGATTATGAAAACCTCATCAGCAACATCATGAACATACAAAACGCCAGCCAAACTCCGGTACCAACCACATAACAAGCCGCATCTCCAGAACCACCATGAGCCTTTTCGATCAGCGCGGCAAAATGGACAGATCACCAGCAAGCATCAAGGTGTTTAATGCGCTCAACAAACTGTGTCAGCAAAAGATCGAGGAGATCCAGACCAGTTTCTCCAGACAAAAAGTCCTAGTATCTGCAGAGTCACACAGAAGCAGCAAGCAAATCAGTCGCTCCATCGCCGAGTACCAGCGAAAACCGAGAGGTGACCAGCACAAAACCAAAAATACATAGCACTGCTCCTACCCAGCCAGCTAACCAGAGAAATGCACCCGGGTACTACTGGCAACTCACTCAGGAGTTGGGATCTGCACAAGGGCTAACGGCCTTGTAGATGCACAGACCGACAAAACTATATATATATATATATATAATCATGTGGTTGTCTGATTGTAAAGTTGTCTGAGCATATCTCTCCTTTGAATTATCATCTGCAGCTTTTTTAACTTCAAGAAAGGTTCCTACATTAACTTCTCTACATGCCTGAGATATAAGGGTGAGTCTTGGTCGACCCCTTCCGCTTTACCAATGAATCTTGTCTTCTAGTATAATTTGTTTAAAATTTTCATGTCGGATATTTTGTCCAAGACAACCCAATCTTCGATTTTGTATCATTTATCATTTTCAGTATTTTGTCTTTGGGAGCCTACTTCAGTGAGAACAGTGTCATTGGACCTTCTTTTTGTTCAATTCACTCTTTCCATTCTATGATACCACAACTTTTGAAACGCCTCCAGGCTTTCTTTTTATCCTTCTTTGTCCATGTTTCAGCCCCAAACAATGCAATTGTCCATATATGAGTAGCGATTATTATTTTCCTCAATTCTATCCTGATATTCTTTGAGGTTATCAATTTATGTTTTTCTCTTTAAAAGTATTTAACAAACATTTTTGTTAATTTTCACATAGAAATTGTGTTTTTAATTAATTCTAAGCCTTTTCACTTCCATATTCTTTTTAAATTATGTGTTTATATGTAATAGTTCAAAAGTTAACGATGTTCAAATTAGGTGAATGTGTTTAAAAACTGGCTATATTTTGGTCCGAAAAATATTATTTTTCGCCTAACCTTCACATTGCAAGCCATACCAAATAATAAACAATCCCTCGAAAATATACTAATACTAATATAGCGAAAACAATTAATCATTTCTGTTTACAATATTGTCGGAAAAAAAATGTATTGGCATGAAAGCGATTGAAACTAAGTTAATGTATGAAAATAGTTGAATATTTTTGACAACTATGCCTTCAGGCTAAAAGTTCAGTAAAGGTATATCAAAGAAACGTAAATCTCGTGGCAATCAACATGTAGCTGAACGAAACAAAGTGAAAACAATATATCGACATTACCTATTCAGTGCAGAGGGCTACGCATTGAAAGTTCAACATCGGCACAGACTGAATGTTTTGAAAATGGAATGCAACAAAATGGCACGCCCTTTTCAGGATCAGAGCAGAAAATGCTGGACATTAGCAATATACAGCATGACCTTGATGACGATCTGTTTGAGCAAATATCTGGCATAGATTAAGTAGAAACTGACGTACAAGGTTATCAAGGTAGATCTAATTATAATATTAATCATATTAATTATTGATACTGATTTGCTTCAGTGGCACAGAACTGTTGACCTGGGGCTTTATGGTCAGAACATTGCTGAAAGATTGGTGTGGACCTTTTATCAAGTGCTGTATAATTAGTTGAAGTGACAAGACAAGGGCCTATGAGTGAATTTCTGTTTCACTGCAGCAGTGCAAACTGTCATGAACAAAAACATTTCCTTTCAAGTGGTCAGCTCTTAGTAGGGAATACAAAGATACATCTTATCATTCAGCGGGCAGCTTTTGCGATACTCTGTATTGGCTGCAGTCACACTGACTAACACTTTGTGTAGTACAATTGATTGACACCACCAGTTAGACACAGCAGTTATGCTATTATTTCAGAAATGAATGGAGGATGCTGGTTTTAGTGTGTAAATTATTAGCATGTAAAATGCTGCTGTTCAATAATATAGAAGTGCAGAAGAAGGTGACAGCAAGTTCAGACATCGATGTATCTTGTGATGGAATCTCGGTGACCAGAGACCATTCATCTACCGTTGGTGCCATAACTGCCATTGGCTGCAAACTGGAGAGGTAACAGATCCTAAGGCAAAGTGTGAACAATGTAATTCTTGTCAGTACTGACCACAAGACAGATACATTTCAGAAACGGAAACCAAGTCATGATAAGGTTTGTACGGTGACGCACGATGAAGCCATATGATCCATGGAAGCAGCAGCTGCATGTAACATTTGTTTTTGCCCAGCAGACAAGTATAATCTCAGGTACACAAAGTTTAGTGGGAATGGAGACACTAGCAGACAAGTATAATCTCAGGTACACAAAGTTTAGTGGAGATGGAGACACTAGCAGACAAGTATAATCTCAGGTACACAAAGTTTAGTGGGGATGGAGACACTAGCAGACAAGTATAATCTCAGGTACACAAAGTTTAGGGGGGATGGAGACACTAGCAGACAAGTATAATCTCAGGTACACAAAGTTTAGTGGGGATGGAGACACTAGCAGACAAGTATAATCTCAGGTACACAAAGTTTAGTGGGGATGGAGACACTAGCAGACAAGTATAATCTCAGGTACACAAAGTTTAGTGGGGATGGAGACACTTGCAGTTTCAAAAAGGTGTTTGAATCCAAGTCTAATGGAGAGGATTTTCTGACAGGAAAAAAATGGAATGTGTGGGTCATGTTCAGAAAAGAATTAGTATTCGGCTGAGAAATGTTAAAAGTTTCTGAAGGAAAGTCTTTAACTGATGGTAAATCCACAAGTGATAAGGGTAGACTAACACACAGTGTCATTAATAAGCTATTGGTATACTTTGGAAATACCATTTTAGCTAACATAAAGAACCTTCACAAAATGCGATAAAAGATGTGGGCAGTGTATTTCCACAAGGCTTCAACATTTGATAACCTTGTACATATCATTTGCAACATTGGGACTTGTGTCCCCACAAACAGGTTGTCAGAGATGACACAGTGAATTATGTTAAAGGAAACTTACAAGCTGCTGTCATGCAGGCAATTAAGCCCATATTCAAAGACCTCTTCAAGATAAAATTACTGAGAAAGTATCTGCAATGTTTCACTCAACATTCTAATGAATCACTGAACAGTTTAATATGGAAACAGCATCCTCAATAAAAGAGTCAAGGACTTTTAACTGTAAATACAGCAATTGTAATTGCTGTGTGCTACTTTAGTGATGGAGCTAACAGCCTGAAAACAATCGCTCAGGAATTGGATACAATTTTTGCATGCATTCTGCAGTGAAAAAGACAGCTTTCCCAAACAAAAATAAAAAACTACAAATGCTTCTCTTGAATCAAAAAGAGCCAAGAGACGTAGGAGACTTGTCCTGAAGGAAGATCAGACACAAATAGAGCATCAGCTGTGTCTTCCTCGGAGATACTGAACTCTTATCAGGTAAAAGAGTTTAAATATTTTTTATCAATCAACTTTAACAAAAATGAGACCTGTCATTGATAGTTCCGGTGATAATTTCTACAATTTAGAGCTAGAGCTTTCAGATTTGGTACACTTATAAACCATGGTATACTTTATGGCATAGTAAAGCTCCACTGTTTTAATATATGGAATAGAAACAGAGATATTGTTAACAAAGTTCTAAATGTTTACTATTTAAAAAGATCAAATTGCAAGAGTCAACTAAAAAGTCCATTGGGGTGACGTTTATGGCTGCTTCATGCCATAGGTAGGGATGTTATGCACATAATCTGTTGGTTTGGCATCTCTTGCATATTTGGTGTTAGTAAAATTAGTTACTAGATGCACTCGGGGGGTTTTGCATTATTTGTTTTTTCCTTTATTTCATGTTAATTAATTATTTTCACACAAAACATGGCAATTCATAAAGTAGTCTATGTTCATCATACAATATAATATATGTCTGATTGGGGGTAGCTTCTGTGTTGGTGTGCCCAGAACATGCAAACTTCTGTAGGTCTTCGATTATTTCTCAAGTGATGATTATATAAATAATATTTATTTATTTATACATTTAATTATCTGTGTCTTCGTCTGTTCTTATCACATAACGCACACCATTTACATAAACCATTTTCTCATATCTTCCACTTCATCTTCTTAAGCATACGTGAGCTTCGTTTCATTACACGAATACTTGATTTTTTCATTCATCCCTTATTAACTGTTTATTCTTCATTCATTCATTCCGGCTATTTCCTCGTTTTCCCAACCTCCCTATTATTCAATGTCTAGCTTGCTGTTTCTTTCTTTCTCTGCACACGCCATGATTTATTTCAAATCGACCGAGCACCGTTTGGATACAACACGTGTCTCATTCTCACAGTAACAACGCCTTATTTCTTAAGGGTGACCATCTATGAGCTGGCACAGTTTCGCACTGACATGAAATCTTTTGAGTAGTTGTCATTATAACAGCGACCATTAGCGTCTACAGTGTAACATGTTTAATAGCCCTTATCATGGCCACTATTATTCTTACGTTAAACGTTTTTACAGACATACCAGGACACTCAATCATTTACACTTGCATGCAATCCGAAATCATGAAAATCCCAATCACTGTTTAAATTCTGCTGTTTTTGTTTCTTTTTCTTTTCTTATTTTATGTTATCCAAGACGTAGCTATTTTTATTTGGATTCCGCAGTTATCTTTCATTTATTTGTTATTTAAACTAGAAGTTTTTTTCCTTTTTTTTGTTTTCAAATGATCAGTTTGTCAATGTTTTTTTTAAATTCCTAATTGTACATCTGTCTTAGATGCAGTTGATGTTATGCCGCTGTTCCTGAGTTCTCCTGCATGTATTTGTTATTTATTTTATTTTTTTAAAATTCTTTCACTCGAATAAATGCCCTTTTGATCGATTTGTTAGCTGTTTCTTCGTGAATGATTCCGCGGAAATAAAGAACAGCTCAAATAAAAACAGATTTCCAGAAAATCAAAAGCTTCTTATGCAGCAAATCGTTATCACTTGGAGAGAGCAAGAAGAAAAGTTCTTGCGTCTGTTACACTGAACAAATCCTGTCATTTGGAAGAGGATCATGGATAATCAATAATTAAACGAGGAGACAATTTGTGGTCTTAGAATGCGCTTCTGTTGAGAAATTTGAAAAAAACTATTGGACAACGATTAGAATGAGGAGAATGTGCTTGGAAAACCCAAGGTGGCAAGATAGAAACACGAAGCAGGTGAGTAACAGGAAGAGTTCATTTGTATTGTGGCAGGTGTGAGACAAAAACTAACATCAGGGACAGGAGAAACAAGAAAGTAAAAGGCATAGCCGTATTATTCTTTGTTTAATCGTTAACTAACATACACATAAAGCGTTAAGGAACAGAACATATCAACAACAGAACTAGTAAATAGTATTATTGAAATGCAGAGATCCATAATCGCCTACACCAGTCGGTATAGGACTGGAAAGAGCGAAAACGACATACTGGCCATCAGCCCAGCTAGCGCTCTTGTCAGAAACTGCATGTTTTACATCATTCTGACCAACTAGGTGCAAATCACGTATTTCACTGGTAGGATTGAGAGCCACCTTCTTCAAAAGGTAAACTCTTGGATATAAAAAGAACCACCGTATTCTGCTACAAAGTTGTCAAGGATGAAAAAGAACAAAGTATGAGTAAATTCAAAGAACAACAACTAAATTTAACATCTTTACACTGGTTTAGAAGACTCTGCAGAGTGTATATAACCAGTTTATTTTACATTCATTTGATTGAAAATAATTATGCGCATCCAATCTGTTTTTTGCATAAATTGACCCAGCCTCCATTATTTACTGTGTCACTGCGTTCCAAGCATTCACAACTCTCTGCCAACTAAAATTGTTCTGGTATCTAATCTGGATCGTTTTATAATTAATTTGTAGTTGCGCCAAACTAACCTTAAAACATCAACGGTTATAAACACACACAGAGAAAATCTCATACAACAGAATGTTCATACTTTAGAACAATAAGTTTAATGAGTCACACAATTAAAATACTACTAAAGATCATACAAGAGAGAATGAGAGGTAAAATAGAGGGGGAAGTTTCAGAAGAACAATTTGGTATTAGAAAGTTTAATGGAACGAGGGAGGCAATTTTCTGTTTGCGAACTTGGACAGAAATATATATAGAAATATATAACGACATTTATATTTGCTTAATAAACTATAGAAGGCTTTTGACAGAGTCCAACGTGGGACATTAATTAAATATATCCAAGAAATATGTCTAGATGGTAAAGACATAAAACTACTCCGCAATATGTACTGGGAACAAACTGCTGCAGTAAAATCAGGACAGTTATGCTCTCCAAGTGTAAATTTAAGAAGAGTTGTGAGACAGGGATGTGTATTATCCACTTCTCTTTTTCATATCTACACAGAACAAGTATTTCAGCATAAAGAGGGGATGCCAGGGCTTTTCATTGGAGTAGTGGCAATGAATAACCTTAGATTTTCGGATGATACACTTTTGATGGCAAAAAGTGAGCAAGAATTACAAGCGCTTGTGACAACATTATTCAAAATAAGTCAATAGTTTGGATTAGACATAAACATAAAGAAAACAAAGACTATTATATTTGGGAAAAGTGACAAGAGACCATGTATGCAGATAAAAATAAAAGGTCAACTACTGGGACAGGTAAATAGTTTCCTCTATCCAGGTCATATATTAAAGGGAAATGGACGCCAGAAAGATGATAGGTATGACCAAGGTGGTATTAGGCAACGTAGGACACATACTGACATCCACAACATGGGACACATACTGACATCCACAACATGGAGCACATACTGACATCCACAACATGGGACACATACTGACATCCATAACATGGGACACATACTGACAACCACAACATGGAGCACATACTGACATCCACAACATGGGACACATACTGACATTCACAACATGGGACACATACTGACATCCACAACATGGGACACATACTGACATCCACAACATGGAGCACATACTGACATCCACAACATGGGACACATACTGACATTCACAACATGGGACACATACTGACATCTACAACATGGGACACACACTGACATCCACAACATGGAGCACATACTGACATCCACAACATGGGACACACACTGACATCCACAACATGGAGCACATACTGACATCCACAACATGGGAGACATACTGACATCCACAACATGGGAGACATACTGACATCCACAACATGGAGAAAATACTGACATCCACAACATGTGACACATACTGACATCCACAACATGGGACACATACTGACATCCACAACATGAGACACATACTGACATCCACAACATGGGAGACATACTGACATCCCCAACAAGGGACACATACTGACATCCACAACATGGGACACATACTAACATCCACAACATGGAGCAAATACTGACATCCACAACATGGAGCACATACCGACATCCACAACATGCGACACATACTGACATCCACAACATGGGACACATACTGACATCCACAACATGGGACACATACTGACATCCCCAACATTGGACACATACTGACATCCACAACATGGGACACATACTGACATCCACAACATGGGACACATACTGACATCCCCAACATGGGACACATACTGACATCCACAACATGGGACACATACTGACATCCACAACATGCGACACATACTGACATCCCCAACATGGGACACATACTGACATCCACAACATGGGACACATACTGACATCCACAACATGGGACACATACTGACATCCCCAACATGGGACACATACTGACATCTACAACATGCGACACATACTGACATCCACAACATGGAGCACATACTGACATCCCCAACATGGGACACAAACTGACATCCACAACATGGGACACATACTGACATCCACAACATGGGACACATACTGACATCCACAACATGGGACACATACTGATATCCACAGCATGGGACACATACTGACATCCACAACATGGAGCACATACTGACATCCACAACATGGGACACATACTGACATCCACAACATGGAGCAAATACTGACATCAACAACATGGGACACATACTGACATCCAAACTGATAAATCAGAATTTGAACATGATAATTGTCAGGTGTAATGTATATTCATCACTACTTTATTGTGCAGAAACATGAACACAGAATAGCTAGTTTAATAAGATAATTGAAGCATTTGGAATGTGGGTATATAGAAAATTAGGTCCAATTTCTTTGAAAGAGAAGAAAACAAATCTGGAGGTATTAAAAAAGTTGAAAGTGAAAAGGGAATTAATGACCGAAATCAGAGTTCACTTACGTCATTTTGGTCATATAACAAGACATACCTCCTTGTTGAAGACGATACTGGAGGGTAGGGTGGAAGGCAGTCGTTCAAGAGACATACACTGTTTAAGTGGGTGAATAACATCAGGAGATGGACTGGAAAAACCTGTCAGCAACTTTATAGCAATAGATAGAGTACAGTGGAGAGACATTACAGCCGACCTTCGAGCGGGGATGGCACTTGACCTGAACTGAGCTGTGCCCCCTTGTTTTTGTAAGCGGCTGTATTTTGAAAAATTAACTTGTTATAGTCTAATTTATACTTTCCGTTAATTATCTTATAAACTTGTATTAAACCACCTCGAATTCTTCCCTATTCTAGACACAGTATGTCGGAAGACATATTAAGAGAACTGCAGCGTTTGATAACACAGTGTACAACAGGCACAAATGTTGGAAAAAGAGATATAGGACAAGCATAAGAAAACAAGTTGTTCAGCTTAACATGATCAACTGAGAAATATTTGCGACTTTATTGATAAGCACTGCGAAGAATAGAGTGCATAGACACATATTATCGCATATTGCTGGGGATTTAGCCATTTCTGACGAAGAAGACGGTGGCGTATATCAATTGCGTGCCATTGTGTGCCCAAGACCAAATAATTGATTGTAACAATTCTTGTTATACTTGGTTTCATTCAGTTGTTTTCTATATAGCAAAACAAGGTAAAGGCCGCCGTTCTTCGCAGACGATGATGGTATAATTTATTTGCTAGCGATATTTTTAGTAAGGATTAACTGCGCTACTTTTTATCCTCACTCGCTCGTCTCGAGCCGCCCGGCCCAGTGGCAAGTCAAAGACAATACGATTAGGGGGCGACTACGAGATGCAAGGGACTCCTCATCAAGCACCCGTGAAAAAAATGGCGCAGTCCGGAGTTCAACCTACACCACCTGATCACGAGGCCGACGGCTTCCCCTTTCTCTCTGTCTCACTCACTATCTGTCACCGTCTGTCTTCTATATATCTATCCATTCATCCATAAATCTACCTATCTATCTATCCATTCATCCATATCTATCTATCTATCTATCTATCTATCTATCTATCTATCTATCTATCTATATATCTATCTATCTATCTATCTATAGATTACAATCTATCTATCTGTATTTATATAAATATATATAATATATATATTTATATATAAATATATATATATAAATATATATATCAATCAAATAATATATTTATTTATCTATACAAACTATACATCAATCAATCTATCAAAACAATTTATCAATCAATCTATCAAAACCATTTATCAATCAATCTGTCAATCTATCAAAATCATTTATCAATCAATCTGTCAATCAATCTATAAAAACCATTTATCAATCAAACTGTTAATCAATATATCAATCAATATATCAACCAATATAGATTTCAATATATCAATAAATAAATTTATCATTCTATCAAATTATCAATTATTCTATAAAATCGATTCCAATTTAGATTTCAATATATCAATAAATAAATTTATCATTCTATCAAATTATCAATTATTCTATAAAATCGATTAATCTATATATCAACCTACCAATTAATCGATCAATCAATATATCTATCTTTCAACCTATCGATTTATTGATGTATCTTTGAATCTATCAACCAATCTATTGGTCTATCTATCAATTTATGTATCACCAAATCTATCAATATACCAATCTATCAATCTATCGCTCAATATATATATATATATATATATATATATATATATATATATATATATATATATATATATATATATATATATATTAATATCAACCAATAAATCAGTCAATTAGTCAGTCAGTCAGCTTGTCTGTCTGTCTGTCTGCGTATCTGTCTGTCTGTTTTTTTTGTCTGGCTGTCTGTTTGCGAGCCTACCTCCATGCTTTCCTGCCTTCCTGTTTGTCTGTCTGTCAGTGAGTCTATCAGTTAGTCTATCTTACTGTCTGCATGCCTGTCTGTTTGTCTGTGATTTCTTACCACTTCTAAATAACCCATGGCATGACACACATACAAACTCACACATAAATACCCTACCCCTGCCTGCCATATTGACTTATGACTGGTGTGTTTACAGATGATTAAAATAATTCCAGCTTACCCATGACACCAACAATTGTAATATTGTTGTTGATTTTTATATTCACAATATTAACAACTACATGTGGCCTTCGATGTGCACGCAACTCGATCAGACGTGTCATTCACATCTAACGTACTTGCTATATGATTATACAAAATGGAAAACTAGGTGAAGAGAACGCGTCATACTTGCATACATTTATTACGTTTTTTGGTCATTTCCAATATGGAACATAATTACAGAATGGACGAGAACAATATTACAATGATAGAAAAGGAAAGGGACCTACATGTTAAAATAGATCATACAGGTAAAGTGAGTGAGCAAAGTCCAAGAAGCAGTAAAAAAGTCAGATGCAATTTTAGGTATGATAAAAAAGAAATATTAAACATAGGAGCAAGGAAGTGATTGTCAAACTATTTAAAGCATTAGTTAGACCTAGATTTAAGTACTGTGTACAGGTGTGGAGTCCTTATCGTACAGGATATACAAACATGCTGTAAAAGATACAAGAAAGAGCGACAAAGCTGATGGTGGGATTCCAGTATTACTGTTATGAGGAAATACTCAGAAAAAAATAAGTTTTTCAAAATTGTATCACCTACAAGAACATGATAGCATAGCTACAAATAAACTAAAGAAAGGTCCAGATTAGATATTAGGAAATATTTGGGATCAAGATGCTGAGCAGCACATGAGCTGCAGTGGTCAGCGACCCATAGCTGACTGCTAGCCTCAGGGCCAGCGAACCAGAGCTGCCAAGACTCTTCTACACCTCCACGCGGTGATTCTGGATAACAGGCTGCAGCAGGGCAAACTGGCTAAGGAGAAGGGATCGAAGAGGGAATGCTAAGCCGGTACTAAAAAAATGCCTGCTGAAGTCGGATGTGTTGGACCGAATGGTGCAAATATCGCAGCCAAGCTGTAAACTACGACACAACGCATTCCGTTCTCTGGACTACATTCTGCTACTTAAGCCCTTTCAGGGTTTGGTAGTGGGAGATTGAAAACGAACGAAGAATAAGAAGAAGAGGAAATATTTATTTATTCAGAGAGTGGTGAATGCTTGGAATGCATTGCCATAGGAAGTAGAGGTAGAGACAATTTATGTATTTAAAAATAGATTGGATACGCAAAGCCTTTAGAGCAAAGAAATGTAAATAAAACTAGTCGTATACAGACTCTGTAGAGTCTTCTAAACCAGTATAAAGACGTTAAGTTAAGCCATGTCTATTCCGTCTCCTATACACTTTCTGTTACGCTGTTTTATTTTTTGTTAACTTTTTTTTTACAATTTTAGTTTTAGACAGCAAGTAAACTCATATGGTATCATTCTCTTCTGTCTAGTTAGACCATGTTTGTGTTCAGGAAAAATGTGCATGACCTCTAATATAGTATATGAAGACCCGTTTTCTGGTTATCTAGTAACAGGATCAAACTTCAATCATGTCAAGGCTGTAGAATAAGACATCGCGATCCGCCAGTTTGGGACCTCTGTTTTAGAGGTTAAGTAGGTATGCTTGGCTCAACCCTTCCCCCTCCACTGACACCATTAAGTGATGTAAATGAATCAGTAACGTTCTTACGCGCCCCCTAACCAGTATGAAATATGTATTTTTTTCATTTCTAAAATCCTCGATTAAGCGTAAGTAATTTGTTTCATCTTTTTTTTTTCTCTATCTATATTTTCCTCTGTTCTTCTTCCAACCTTGGTCTATGATTGATAAAACCAAGTTCCCATCAAACATGATGACGTCATTTAATGGCGGCAACAAACATCCAACATTTCTCGCGCTATATGGTCTCAAACTAAAGCGGCTATGAGGGTCACCTAACAATAAATTTCTGCCAACGACAGAAATGTCGGACCGAAAGGTGAAAATATCGCAGTCAAGCTATAAAATAGGGACACAACGCATTCCGTTCTCCGGACTACATCTTGCTACCTGCAAAGCCCTGTTCATCTATTTTGGTAGCCGGAGATTGAGAACGAAGAAGAAGAAGTTGGACACATTCGATTAGCCAATAGCCTCACCTTAATATAATCTTTCTGACTTCTTTTTACCGTGGTCTTTCTTGCTATGATTTATGTTTCATTCCCCCAAAATACTTGAATCGAAAGCCAGATTATTTTGTTCGTGTCTGTTACAAACGTTCATATGTTGTGAGCATTAAATGAGAGACTGCAGCAAAGCCCAATACCAAATATTGACTGAAATACAAGCAGACTTCAAATTAAGTTTAACATCAGGATTGTAATAACGTCTGCAACTCTTATCATGTCAAACTTTATTTTAATCTTACATGTATTTCAGCCATTGCTGGAATGGGGATTCCAATCTACCTTAACTTTCCTTCCTGTTATCATCTGTCTTTCCACCGAATTCTCCCACTTTTATTCAGCTTTGCAGTTTTATTTGATCCTTTACATTAATGCATGTCCTTGATTGATTCACCTCTGAAAAAACCTGGAGGTGGAGCAAAGGCTAACCACTTATCATCTTTAGTTCAGTCGGTTTAAACGTTTTCAGATCACGTCAATCCACTGTCCTCTGTTCAGCTCGATAAAAGGCTTCACCCGTTTGTATTTACACGCATGTGTGATGTCATTGCTTTTTGGACTTCCACTTATTCCTTTCCCCTAAATTTTGCCTTCTAGCATTTACAAAAATATGCCTCCACTTCTCATGTTATACCAAAGCCAAGACAGTCTACCTTTCTGTGTCCTCGTCATTAGTTGTCTATGTGACCCTACATATTAAAGCACTTGTTTATTTGACCGTTTTTCTGTCCAGCTTGCTCTTTGCATCCTGCGAACGCACCATATCTAGAAAGTTTCTCAAGTTTGTTTCATCCGTTTTGTTTAAAGTCCATGTTTGAGAGCCGTACAGTGCGATGGGCCAGATATGTCTGCTGATTATTCTTTTCTGAAGCTCAATATTGATGTTATTTGTTGTTAAAAGTTTATATTTCCCACCGTATGCCTATGCTGCTATTGCGCGCGATCCGGGCTGTAATTTCTACCCCACAGCGGGTATTATTTGCAATAATGTGTCTCAAATATGAAAACCTCTGCACTTGTTCAATAAACTGTCTCTCGATGCTGATATTCAATCTCTGAGTTAGACTATTACCATCGGGGATCAAGATGCTGAGTAGCGCATGAGCTGTAGTGGTCAGCGACCCATAGCTGACTGCTAGCGTCAGGGACAGCGAACCATAGCTGCCAAGACCCTTCTACACCTCCACGCGGGGATCCTGGATAACAGGCTGCAGCAGGGCAGACTGGCTAAGGAGAAAGGATCGAAGAGAGAATGCTAACCCGGTACTCAAAAACTGCTTGCTGAAGTCGGATGTGTTGGACCGAAAGGTGCAAATACCGCAGTCAAGCTGTAAGCTACAACACAACGCATTCCATTTTCTGGACTACATTCTGGCACTTAAGCTCTTTCAGGGTTTGGTAGCGAGAAATTGAGAACGAACGAAGAAAAAGAATAAGAAGACTATTACCATCGATGTTTTAAAAACTGAATTTATTCTCATAAGAAATACCTTGCCTGTGTCGTTGTTCCTGGTGAGTAGTCCTTGTAGTGATTTCTCTGTTGCTCCTATGATGACTTGATCATCCGCAAACTTGATGGCACTTACTCGTTCTTCATTTACCTTGACCCCTGTGTTGCAATTTCTAGTGCCTTCTGCTATCATCACCTCCGAATACAGATTAAAAAGGTTTGGAGACAGTAGACATTTCTGTCTCAGCCCTTTCTTGATATTGACTAGGTTTGTTATTCCAACCCTAATTGCTGAATTCGCTGTTTGGTTTTCATACAAGTTCAGTATTAGTTTAATGATAACTCTATCCACCTTAAGATGTTCTAAAAAAAGGGAAAATTGTATTCTATGGCACCGTGTCAAAGGACTTTTAATAGTCAATAAAACAGATAAGTGAGCACTATCTCGTTCTACCATTATAAAACAGATAAGTGAGCACTATCTCGTTCTACCATTATAAAACAGATAAGTGAGCACTATCTCGTTCTACCATTATAAAACAGATAAGTGAGCACTATCTCGTTCTACCATTATAAAACAGATAAGTGAGCACTATCTCGTTCTACCATTATAAAACAGATAAGTGAGCACTATCTCGTTCTACCATTATAAAACAGATAAGTGAGCACTATCTCGTTCTACCATTATAAAACAGATAAGTGAGCACTATCTCGTTCTACCATTATAAAACAGATAAGTGAGCACTATCTCGTTCTACCATTATAAAACAGATAAGTGAGCACTATCTCGTTCTACCATTCTCTCTGAAAAAAAAACGTAGTGTTCCTACTGCATCTCTAGGGCCTCTGTCAGTTCGGAACCCAAACTGGTTTTCATTTAGCACAAATTCTATCTCGTTATCATTTATTCTCTTAATTGTCTTCAGTAGAATTTTCTGAGCATGTGATATTAGGTTTATCGTAAGAAATTGGTTGCAGCCAATTGGATTTGACTTTTTGTTTAGGGATGATTACTAATGTAATATGATCTGTAGCCTCTATTCCTTCTTGGTAAATATTGTTCACGCGTTGGAGAAGTCATTCTATTCGGGTTGTACCTGCAGCTTTGATGAGTTTTGTAGACCGGCCATTACAGATAATACATTAACAGGGAGCATGTATCCAAACATTTCAGAGGCGGTTTCAATAGCAAATGTTTGACTTCAAGAGTTTGCTAAACCCACTCACAATCCTAGCTAGCTGCCTTTTGCGACACGTTTAAAAAGGTACATTTGTTCTACACGTTTGAAGCCAGGTACCATTACTATGCTTGGTTAGCTTAAAATAGGTTTTAATTCTTCTTTATACACCACTGGTTATGCCCGCCTCGAGATATGGCCTCAACCTTTGAAACTAATGCTCTGTATAATCCATGTTTGATTTACTTCCATCACATTTCAAAAATGTTTTAGCGGCCTTTTTTTTTTTACTGCACATTTGGCTGAATATCTTATTCCGCACTTTTGTTTCACTTCATATTTTCTTCTTTCTTTTTTTACCCTGTAAACAAAGCTTCTGAATGTTTATTAATTCTAGAGTGCAATTTCTTGCTCACTTGCACAACGTGTTAGGCAAGCTAACGTTACATAAACATTTGATAAATCTTGTCAAGTTTGGCCGTAATCTAATGTGAACAAGGGGGACTGAACTCGAGTGTGCCAAACACATGCACGTTTTCTCCCCTTATTGCCTTCAGCATGTCTATTGAAAGCATTCGATTACAGCGCTGTTCTGTTGCTCTTCAAATATACGTTATTGAGTACTCGTAATGATCAAATACCATAGTGATACTAATTTCACTCTTCTTTTTCGACATTCTTCCTGAAAAGGGCGTTATGTGATGTTGTACAGCGAGGATCTGATATATGCGCTTTTCGGACTAACATATCTGATTTCAGCACAGTATTTTTGGAACCTGGTTTACGTTCACTCTGAGATTCCTATTTTCTTATCCAGACTACACTAGTACAGCCTGTTTCCAGGGCCGCCACTTGGAGACGGAATTGTGTCTTAAACATTTATGACTCGCTGGCACTGATGCCTAAAATAGATCGCACCTTCCCAACTGAACTGCAGGTCGCCTGGGACGCGACCATCAGACGTGGACATGGACATGGTCTTTCGTCACGACGGGGTTCAGTCGCCTAAGCGTACTATTGTATTATACTATGAATCTCTGTCTGCTGTTAGCTCATTTGTTGTGCTGCATCTTTGACCCCACTCACTGTCAAATCTTCATCAGGACAAAACAAACGAGAAAACAACTTAAATGAATTTATAAAAACAGCCAATATAGTAATACATTGCAGATTTGCTTTGAAACCAAACCGTTACTAAACCACTAGATTGTGGAATGTCCGTGGCATTGTGATTATTTAAATGTACAACTAAATAGGCATCAGACAATCCCTGTATGGACAGCACAATAGTATACGTCGGGTACGTCTTTGTATCATCTTACATTCGCACTAAGTCATCAGTGACCATGACAACATGGGGTGTCTGTCTTGGTAATAACGTACTCCTTTCAAATCTTTCTCTGGTAGACCCTCATTCATACAGTTACCCAGCGCATGTCCATCATTTTCAATAAGGATGCAATTGGTATATGTTCTTATTTTAAGCCAGTTTTTATTGGGTCGCCTTTCTATGGTCAGCTTGTACTCCTGGTGCGTGTCAGTCTGGGCTTAGACTCAGCTTGGTTGTTCTCCTGGTTTGTGTCCGTGCCTGATCTTAGACTCAGCTTGGCTGTTCTCCTGGTTTGTGTCAGTGCCTGAGTTTAGACTCAGCTTGGCTGTTCTGGTGGCGGTGTAAGGACCTGATCTTAGACTCAGCTTGGCTGTTCTGGTATTGGTGATAGTGTCTGATCTTAGCCTCAGCTTAGCTGTTCTCGTGGTGATGTAAATCTGATCTTAGACTCAGCTTGGCTGTTCTGGTGGTGATGTAAGGACCTGATCTTAGACTCAGCTTGGCTGTTCTGGTGGTGATGTAAGGACCTGATCTTAGACTCAGCTTGGCTGTTCTGATGGCGGTGTAAGGACCTGATCTTAGACTCAGCTTGGCTGTTCTGGTGGTGATGTAAGGATCTGATCTTAGACTCAGCTTGGCTGTTCTGGTGGTGATGTAAGGACCTGATCTTAGACTCAGCTTGGCTGTTCTGGTGGTGATGTAAGGACCTGATCTTAGACTCAGCTTGGCTGTTCTGGTGGGGATGTAAGGACCTGATCTTAGACTCAGCTTTGCTGTTCTGGTGGTGATGTAAGGACCTGATCTTAGACTCAGCTTGGCTGTTCTGGTGGTGATGTAAGGATCCGATCTTAGACTCAGCTTGGCTGTTCTGGTGGTGATGTAAGGACCCGATCTTAGACTCAGCTTGGCTGTTCTGGTGGTAATGTAAGGACCTGATCTTAGACTCAGCTTGGCTGTTCTGGTGGCGGTGTAAGGACCTGATCTTAGACTCAGCTTGGCTGTTCTGGTGGTGATGTAAGGACCTGATCTTAGACTCAGCTTGGCTGTTCTGGTGGTGATGTAAGGACCTGATCTTAGACTCAGCTTGGCTGTTCTGGTGGTGATGTAAGGACCTGATCTTAGACTCAGCTTGGCTGTTCTGCTGGTGATGTAAGGACCTGATCTTAGACTCAGCTTGGCTGTTCCTGTGGTGATGTAAGGACCTGATCTTAGACTCAGCTTGGCTGTTCTGGTATTGGTGATAGTGTCTGATCTTAGCCTCAGCTTCTCGTGGTGATGTAAGGACCTGATCTTAGACTCAGCTTGGCTGTTCTGGTGGTGATGTAAGGACCTGATCTTAGACTCAGCTTGGCTGTTCTGGTATTGGTGATAGTGTCTGATCATAGCCTCAGCTTCTCGTGGTGATGTAAGGATCTGATCTTAGACTCAGCTTTGCTGTTCTGGTGGTGATGTAAGGATTCGATCGTAGACTCAGCTTGGCTGTTCTGGTGGTGATGTAAGGACCTGATCTTAGACTCAGCTTGGCTGTTCTGGTAGTTATGTAAGGACCTGATCTTAGACTCAGCTTGGCTGTTCTGGTGGTGGTGTAAGGACCTGATCTTAGACTCAGCTTGGCTGTTCTGGTATTGGTGATGGTGTCTGATCTTAGCCTCAGCTTAGCTGTTCTCGTGGTGATGTAAATCTGATCTTAGACTCAGCTTGGCTGTTCTGGTGGTGATGTAAGGACCTGATCTTAGACTCAGCTTGGCTGTTCTGGTGGTGATGTAAGGACCTGATCTTAGACTCAGCTTGGCTGTTCTGATGGCGGTGTTTGGACCTGATCTTAGACTCAGCTTGGCTGTTCTGGTGGTGATGTAAGGATCTGATCTTAGACTCAGCTTGGCTGTTCTGGTGGTGATGTAAGGACCTGATCTTAGACTCAGCTTGGCTGTTCTGGTGGGGATGTAAGGACCTGATCTTAGACTCAGCTTTGCTGTTCTGGTGGTGATGTAAGGACCTGATCTTAGACTCAGCTTGGCTGTTCTGGTGGTGATGTAAGGATCCGATCTTAGACTCAGCTTGGCTGTTCTGGTGGTGATGTAAGGACCCGATCTTAGACTCAGCTTGGCTGTTCTGGTGGTGATGTAAGAACCTGATCTTAGACTCAGCTTGGCTGTTCTGGTGGCGGTGTAAGGAGCTGATCTTAGACCCAGCTTGGCTGTTCTGGTGGTGATGTAAGGACCTGATCTTAGACTCAGCTTGGCTGTTCTGGTGGTGATGTAAGGACCTGATCTTAGACTCAGCTTGGCTGTTCTGGTGGTGATGTAAGGACCTGATCTTAGACTCAGCTTGGCTGTTCTGCTGGTGATGTAAGGACCTGATCTTAGACTCAGCTTGGCTGTTCTTATGGTGATGTAAGGACCTGATCTTAGACTCAGCTTGGCTGTTCTGGTATTGGTGATAGTGTCTGATCTTAGCCTCAGCTTCTCGTGGTGATGTAAGGACCTGATCTTAGACTCAGCTTGGCTGTTCTGGTGGTGATGTAAGGACCTGATCTTAGACTCAGCTTGGCTGTTCTGGTATTGGTGATAGTGTCTGATCTTAGCCTCAGCTTCTCGTGGTGATGTAGGGATCTGATCTTAGACTCAGCTTTGCTGTTCTGGTGGTGATGTAAGGATTCGATCGTAGACTCAGCTTGGCTGTTCTGGTGGTGATGTAAGGACCTGATCTTAGACTCAGCTTGGATGTTCTGGTAGTTATGTAAGGACCTGATCTTAGACTCAGCTTGGCTGTTCTGGTGGTGGTGTAAGGACCTGATCTTAGACTCAGCTTGGCTGTTCTGGTATTGGTGATGGTGTCTGATCTTAGCCTCAGCTTAGCTGTTCTCGTGGTGATGTAAGGATCTGATCTTAGACTCAGCTTGGCTGTTCTGGTGGTGATGTAAGGACCTGATCTTAGACTCAGCTTGGCTGTTCTGGTGGTGATGTAAGGACCTGATCTTAGACTCAGCTTGGCTGTTCTGATGGCGGTGTAAGGACCTGATCTTAGACTCAGCTTGGCTGTTCTGGTGGTGATGTAAGGATCTGATCTTAGACTCAGCTTTGCTGTTCTGGTGGTGATGTAAGGACCTGATCTTAGACTCAGCTTGGCTGTTCTGGTGGTGATGTAAGGACCTGATCTTAGACTCAGCTTGGCTGTTCTGGTGGGGATGTAAGGACCTGATCTTAGACTCAGCTTTGCTGTTCTGGTGGTGATGTAAGGACCTGATCTTAGACTCAGCTTGGCTGTTCTGGTGGTGATGTAAGGATCCGATCTTAGACTCAGCTTGGCTGTTCTGGTGGTGATGTAAGGACCCGATCTTAGACTCAGCTTGGCTGTTCTGGTGGTGATGTAAGGACCTGATCTTAGACTCAGCTTGGCTGTTCTGGTGGTGATGTAAGGACCTGATCTTAGACTCAGCTTGGCTGTTCTGCTGGTGATGTAAGGACCTGATCTTAGACTCAGCTTGGCTGTTCTTGTGGTGATGTAAGGACCTGATCTTATTCTCAGCTTGGCTGTTCTGGTATTGGTGATAGTGTCTGATCTTAGCCTCAGTTTCTCGTGGTGATGTAACGACCTGATCTTAGACTCAGCTTGGCTATTCTGGTGGTGATGTAAGGACCTGATCTTAGACTCAGCTTGGCTGTTCTGGTGGTTATGTAAGGACCTGATCTTAGACTCAGCTTGGCTGTTCTGGTGGCGGTGTAAGGACCTGATCTTAAACTCAGCTTGGCTGTTCTGGTGGTGATGTAAGGACCTGATCTTAGACTCAGCTTGGCTGTTCTGGTGGTGATGTAAGGACCTGATCTTAGACTCAGCTAGGCTGTTCTGATGGTGATGTAAGGACCTGATCTTAGACTCAGCTTGGCTGTTCTGGTGGTGATGTAAGGACCTGATCTTAGACTCAGCTTGGCTGTTCTGGTGGTGATGTAAGGACCTGATCTTAGACTCAGCTTGGCTGTTCTGATGGTGATGTAAGGACCTGATCTTAGACTCAGCTTGGCTGTTCTGGTGGTGATGTAAGGACCTGATCTTAGACTCAGCTTGGCTGTTCTCGTGGTGATGTAAGAATCTGATCTTAGACTCAGCTTGGGTGTTCTCGTGGTTTACATAAGGATTAGATTCGGCTTGGATGGTCTTTCAGGGTCTGGGCTTGGACTCAGATTGGCTGTACTGGTGGTGGTATGATGGTTTGATCTTAGACATGGCTTAGCTGTTCTGGTAGTGTTGTCAGGGTCTGGTCTTAGACTCAGCTTGACTGTTCTCGTAGTTTGTGTCAGCTTGGCTGTTCTATCAGAGTCTGCTGGGCTTGGACTCAGCTTGGCTGTACTGGTGGTGGTATGATGGTTTGATCTTAGACATGGCTTAGCTGTTCTGGAAGTGTTGTCAGGGTACGGTTTTAGACTCAGCTTGATTGTTCTCATAGTTTGTATCAGCTTGGCTGTTCTCGTAGCTTGTGTCAGCTTGGCTGTTCTGTCAGAGTTTGACGATGTCGTGATCTTCGCTTTCAATGTGCAACTATTATTATTATTACACAGACATCTAGAGTTAGATATTTGTTTTTTAAATTAAATACAATTGTCCCGAATTAGCGCGTAGATAGGAAATCTTTATTTTAGGAAATGAATGT
Source organism: Ariolimax columbianus (assembly GCA_036924085.1). Taxonomy (NCBI): domain Eukaryota; kingdom Metazoa; phylum Mollusca; class Gastropoda; order Stylommatophora; family Arionidae; genus Ariolimax; species Ariolimax columbianus. Next base: position 22,555,539 of record JAVGWX010000004.1, on the reverse strand, counting down.
TATTTGATAATACCATCGGGGATCAAGATGCTGAGTAGCGCATGAGCTGTAGTGGTCAGCGACCCATAGCTGACTGCTTGCGTCAGGGCCAGCGAACCAAAGCTGCCAAGACCCTTCTACACCTCCACGCGGTGATCCTGGATAACATGCTGCAGCAGGACAGACTGGCTAAGGAGAAGGGATCGAAGAAGGAATGCTAACCCGGTACTAAAAAATTTATTGCTGAAGTCGGATGTGTTGGACCGAAAGGTGTTAATATTGCAGTCAAGCTGTAAGCTACGACACAACGCATTCCGTTCTCTGGACTACATTCTGCTGCTTAATTCCTATCATGGTTTGGTAGCGGGAGATTAAGAACGAACGCAGAAGAAGAAGAAGATAATAGCGCACGTATACATGAAATATAATGATAGAAGACTATAATCCAATATGTATGAAGAACGATGGCCTAAATATAAAGGACAGTTTGGAAATATGTTGATCGGAGATTTGATTCTTCTTCTTCTTCTTCGTTCGTTCTCAATCTCCCACTACCAAATCCTGAAAGGGTTAGTAGCAGAATGTAGTCCAGAGAGCGGAATGCGTTGTAGTTTACAGCTTGGCTGCGATATTTGCACCTTTCGGTCCAACACATCCGACTTCAGCAAGCAAATATTTAGTACCGGGTTAGCATTCCCTCTTCGATCCCTTCTCCTTAGCCAGTCTGCCCTACCGCAGCCTGTGATCCAGGATCACCGCGTGGAGGTGTAGAAGGGTCTTGGCAGCTATGGTTCGCTGGCCCTGACGCTAGCAGTCAGCTATGGGTCGCTGACCACTGCAGCTTATGCGCTGCTCAGCATCTTGATCCCGGAGATTTGATTAATAAACTAGCAGTTTATATCTTAAGTTCAATTTTCCTCGAACTGGTTAAAAAAAAAAAAGGGGGGGGAAGCTTTTGCTCTCAGCCATTTACCAGTTAAATATCGGGGTTGTTCCTTGATTTTCTTCACCTCCAGAATGATGTACAAATGTATCGTCCCTTTGTTTAATTCGAATTCGACGCGTTTGAGCTGCAGGCCCCAGTCAGCAAAGGTCATGACATTCTATCCTGGCTACATGTTCCTTAACGGCAAGCGGCAACAGATAGTTGTATGTAGGTGTTTAACATTGAATTACAGAGCTGTTAGAGTGCTACTTTCGAAGCAAAGGGCAGAGTTCGATTCTTGATCTCGGCACTCTATACAGTTTTATATCGTCATCTGACCGACAGCTAGAAAAAAACAAGGCGATGAGGAAAGGCAATAGGCACCACCCCTAAAACCTCACAAAACGCTGAAACCAACTACATCAAGTCTCTAACACATTATCCCTGAAGGCAGTGCCTGCTATGGAGCCAGGGCAACAACATTTTTAAGTTATTTGACTGCAGCTGGCTGTATGAAAAATTGAGATTTTACGGCATTAACTCACAAATTCAAAAGATCGCGTGTGTGAGATTTTCTCGTGCAGTACTGTAAAACGTGCACAGTTGTAGTGCCGCCTGTTATTTACTTATTTTTCTTGGAAATATTATCTATGTCAACTTAGGTAAGCCATCAAGTCTGTACATAAATTGATGTTATAAACGTTGTTTGTCCTTTCTTTTGTTGGTGTTCTTGTTGTTTATATACGTTATGACGTTAAGCGATTTCTCATTTTGCTTCATTATCTCTCCACAAGCATGCCACGTATCAGACATGTGTCACGTATGGTCGACCCGTAGGCCGTATTTCGTTCCAGTTGGGATTTTATCTGGCCCGCGAGGGCTTTCCCAAATGTTACTGAAACTATTCCGCCACCTAGCTGTAAGCTGTTCACGTTTTTCGTAATCAAAAAGAGAAAAAATCGCGTGAGCTTATTCATTCAATTCTGGAATTAAATTTATAACAAATAAATAATAATGAGTTAACAAGAATTATGCCATGCGTCACACATGTGTTCTCTGTATGGATATTAATTCTGACGTCTGCCGAGTGTTACCTTTTGAACGTCGAAAAGTAAACCAAGTTAAAGTTGGTGAAGCTGTATTAGCAAGAAATGGCCTATAAAAACCATTACACAATTTTTGTTTCAGTACACGCAAGCACCGTCGCCGACAACTGCCAGCATTGAAATGAATGTCTTACAAAGTGGCAACGTGCCATTTTCTTATATTTTACTTCATTTATATTTTGTGGCATAATGCCATCTATTATATTAGTTATATTTCTTTCATAATTGCTTGAACGTTCGAAATTATTACGATAATTGAAGCAGAGGATTTCGTTGTTAATTTCAAGAGAAGTGGATCCTGCACAAATTACACCCTTCTGCTTTGTTTGTTTTGAAGCTATTTCTGCTGTAGAGGAATAGAACTACTTCAGTAATATAATGCCACACACGTCAATCCATTCCAAAGGTCAGTTGAGAAAGGATAAGATACTCAATTTGAATAGAGTATGTCTGCTTTTCCTCAATGGCAGCAATGAAGCTGACAACATTGTGATGGCAAGCTTTGTTGTCGATAAAAAATGACTTAGCACTTGAAGTTATGTTCCGAAAGTGAATTTGTCAAAGAATGCTTCATCGTTGTCATTGAAGTACAATCGATAAAAGCTAAAACATTTAATAACAGATCTTTCTTCGTGGTCTGTGACGAGACTTATCGATGGAAGGACTGGTGTCCTAAGATTAAACCTCAAAGAAGTAGCGTCATAATTTGAAGCATTTTCAATTGTTCTAGACGAAGTCACAGACGCTACAGATATCGCTAAGTTGACTATATGTGTCAGCAGATTCCATTGCAAGAAAAAATGGTTTGCCTGTCAAGCAACGAAAGAAACTACAAAGAATTTTCCAGGAAGTAAGAAATGTTTTTAATAAATTTCACCTGAAGCGAGAGAAGTTAAACGGAACATCAATCGATGGAGTTCCATCAGTGATTGGATCAGACGTAGATGATGGAGTTCCATCAGTGATTGGATCAAACGTAGACGATGGAGTTCCATCAGTGATTGGATCAAACGTAGATGCTGTTACGGAAATTAGATAAAATTATCTGATATAAACATTAATACAGAAGTTGCGTTTTATACCAACAGTACTTGTGAGTAAAATCCATGTGATAACTACTATTGTTGTTGTTGGTTTTTGTTAATGCTCACGGTGAGTATGCTTACTTTTTCATGCATCCTGAAATAGGGGGTGGCGGGGGGGGGGGGGGTATTGGTGTTGCAGTAGCTCTTGTTTCATCTCGATCTTGTTGAGGAAAGTGAACCAGGGTGCTCCAGGCTGTTGTGTAATGACTGACTCCATCTGCGAAACGCTCACTACAACGGACTTCCAACATAAATGGCTTCAAGTTCAGAGCACTAAACCAATTCCAGTTTCACATATTCTGAAAGACGCTCATTTCGAGGAAGAAGACCTCTGCTTTTACTTTGAAGTGCGTTGGATAAGTAAAGGGAACATGTTGAAGCGGTTTAACGATTGGGTTATCTATTTTCATGGAAATGAAAGGAAAACCTCTGCTGGAATCGTTCGAATTTGGGAAAGTCAACTAAAGACAGGAAATACTTATCATTTTCCCACACTTGCCGAAACACAATAATGCTTCTGATTGCGATTCATTTGCGGACGAGCTGAAGTTTTTGAATGAATAATTCAACGCCCGGTTCTATGATTTTCGAGCACAAGAAAATATTCACTTCTCCATTTGATGCTGACGCGTAACATACTCTAACCTTTTTACAAATGCAACAAATTTAATTACAAGAGAACTCTGATCAGAGGGCAATAATCAAGGTTGTTTCACAAACGGACGTTTATCAAACATTTCACAGATAATAAGTATCCCAAATTTACAGTTTTTACTCAGTGTGGAATTTGGTAACTTTAAAGCACTCACAACTATGTGTGTGTTTTTTTTTTTTTTAATCCGAAACAAAGTTCGCCAAATCAAAAACTAGGACGAGAATAACGGATTCCCATCTAAAATAGACCGCGAATTGCAACTTCAGGTATTTACTTGAAGGAGGACAGTCTTGTCAGACGAAATCTCTCACTTGAATGCATCGCATCTGTTTTAAGCTTAAATTTATTCGTAAATTGAACAACAAATTACATTTACTCAATTAAATATTAAATAATAAATAGGTGAATAAAGCTCGCGTGACATTTATGTTTTACTCTTAGTTTACTCGCACATTTGTTTACATTAATAATGTCTTGAATAACATTTGTTTACATTAATAACGTGACTTGAATAACATTTATTTACATTAATAACGTGACTTGAATAACATTTGTTTACATTAATAACGTGACTTGAATAACATTTATTTACATTAATAACGTGACTTGAATAACATTTGTTTACATTAATAACGTGACTTGAATAACATTTGTTTACATTAATAACGTGACTTGAATAACATTTTTATTTTATTTTCAAATTTAAAGATTCTTTGCCAAATAGATACAAATATCTTTAATTATTTAAAAAATCTTATATGGCGTGACTCGTAGATACATTTTAAATTTGATATTTAAGAAATATAAATGTTATAAATGAAAAGTGTAAATGTAATGTCTGAGAAATATAAATGTGATGTCTGATAAAAAAATTAATGTGATGTCTGAGAAATGTAAATGTGTTATCTAAGAAATGTATTTGTAATATCTAAGAGATATAAATGTGATAGCTAAGAAATATAAATGTGATATCTGAGAAATATAAATGTGATATCTGAGAAATATAAATGTGGTATCTAAGAAATATAAATGTGATATCTAAAAGATATAAACGTGCTGGCTGAGAAATTTAATGTGTTTAATGTATTTAAGAGATATAAATGTGATGGAAAAAATGAGTCGCGTATTGTGGTATCTATTGTAGTGTATTTAGAGAAAGACAATTAGTTGTCATGTTGTACTTCTTTGCGGGGATTATCTATAGCTATTCTCTTAAATGACGCTCAGTGATGTCCATAAATGTAAAGTCGCATCCACGGTGCTGCTAAACATGAGAATAATCGATTTGCTGATTGATTGATTGACTCGTCTTGTCGCTGCAGATGAAACATATGGACACCACTGCAGCTGATCCTTTTACAGAAAGCATGCATTGTGCAATTCCAGCAGCGAGTGTAATGGTAATGCTTCACATGATGAGGTTGCTTGCCCCATACACAACCTTCTTTAGTTGTCTTTGAGGACATTTATGTAAGGTTACAGTCATTTTAGTCTTGTAACCCTGGATAAAGCTCGGGTGAAAATGAATATCAGTCTCATGGTAATGTACACCAGCCGAGCTGAAACGGCAAGGAATGAATAGGAACACTGAAACCGTCCACGCTTGCAAGAAAACACGACTAATGGCAATCATTACATTTTTTAAAAGGTAAAATTGTTACTGTTGAGATAGAAACACTGCATTTGTTGAGATAGAAACACTACATTTGTTGAGATAGAAACACTACATTTGTTGAGATAGAAACACTACATTTGTTGAGATAGAAACACTACATTTGTTGAGATAGAAACACTACATTTGTTGAGATAGAAACACTACATTTGTTGAGATAGAAACACTACATTTGTTGAGATAGAAACACTACATTCGTTGAGATAGAAACACTACATTTGTTGAGATAGAAACACTACATTTGTTGAGATAGAAACACTACATTTGTTGAGATAGAAACAGTACATTTGTTGAGATAGAAACACTACATTTAATGTGCTATGAAGACTTTTTTGTTGAGATAGAAACACTACATTTAATGTGCTATGAAGACTTTTTTGTTGAGATAGAAACACTACATTTAATGTGCTATAAAGACTTTATTTGTTGAGATAGAAACACTACATTTGTTGAGATAGAAACACTACATTCGTTGAGATAGAAACACTACATTTGTTGAGATAGAAACACTACATTTGTTGAGATAGAAACACTACATTTGTTGAGATAGAAACAGTACATTTGTTGAGATAGAAACACTACATTTAATGTGCTATGAAGACTTTATTTGTTGAGATAGAAACACTACATTTAATGTGCTATGAAGACTTTATTTGTAGGATAGAAACACTACATCTGTTGGGACATAAACATTACACTTGTTGGGATAGAAACATTACATTTCTTATGCTGTGAACACAACATTGTTGGGATAGAAACATTACATTTCTTATGCTGTGAACACAACATTGTTGGGATAGAAACATTACATTTCTTATGCTGTGAACACAACATTGTTGGGATAGAAACATTACATTTCTTATGCTGTGAACACAACATTGTTGGGATAGAAACATTACATTTCTTATGCTGTGAACACAACATTGTTGGGATAGAAACATTACATTTCTTATGCTGTGAACACAACATTGTTGGGATAGAAACATTACATTTCTTATGCTGTGAACACAACATTGTTGGGATAGAAACATTACATTTCTTATGCTGTGAACACAACATTGTTGGGATAGAAACACTGTATTTTTGGGGACAGAAACAAAACATTTGTTCGGATAGAAACACTACATTTGTTATGTCAGAATACCACAGTTGTTGGACTGCGAACACTAGACTTGTTTGGATGGAAACGTCATTCTTGCTGGGACAACAAAACCATAGTTTAGCGGCATTAGAATGACCGAATTCCATTTTTCATGAAAACAACAGAACTGATTACTGAAAAAAATATAAATTATCAAATGTATAGCAGATATTTGCTAAACGGAAGAACGTTCGCTCGCATCCGCATAACAAATAGAACAAAACAATTAAGCATAAGTCAAAAACACAGACCACAGACCGGATGAAGAATACAACGAAGGATAACCAGGCTGTAAAGTATTGCACATGCCTTACTGTAAACTGGAGGAATAAAGCGAAATGTATAATCTATTCCACAGGATTGATTACTGGATCGCGTGAGAGTGTTTGTAAACACCTTTTTGAATTTTCAGCGAAGCACGACAGCTTTGTTGGACGTAATCGAATATGCATGAAACAAAAGCGGTTTGGCTTGTTGTTAGCGCAGTCCACGCGCCTGTAATGGTGTAGTGAATGCCAAATGACAATTATTGTTCCGTGTCTTTTTTTTAAATCTTTAATTGTTTATTCTGGTATAAACATTTTAAATGGTTCATGATTTGAATTTTACATTTTCTAAACCTAAAGTCCCTTTAAGTGTTACGTTGGTTATAATTACATTAAAAACATATATAGAAGAAGCATATATATTATATACACATATATGCATATATAAGCCTATAAACACCCCTGTTCACTAAGTTCTGAGAATGATTTTATGTTCGGAAAACCGTAATACGTAGCCAGGTTATATTCAACTACTTCTCGTGACAACTACGTGTCAATGTATGTACCAAACCAGAAGTCGGTAAATTCGCGCATGCGCTGTATGGAGGCATAGAAGTGAAGGTGACCTTGTAGTGCTCGTCGCCTTTCAAAAATGGACTGTAATTTTCGACAACGTGTGTGCGTTGCTTTTTTGCTTTCGTCTTGAAAATCCTGGTTCCGAAACTTTCGAAATGCTGCATTCAGCTTTCGGATAGTTATGGCTAAGTCGATCTACACCATTTGGGTGGTATCTCCGTTTCAAAAGGGCCTCCACTCCTTTGAAGATGAGCCCCTTCAGACTAGATCATCCACCACCCACACCGATGAGATTGTGGCACGTGTGCAAGAAATCATACGCGATGACCGATGTCTGAATATCAGAGAGGTTGGTAAGTATATTGGAATATATATCGGTACATTCCATCAAATCGTAACTGCAGATTTGCACATGAGACGATTTGCACATGCGCATTTGACAGCAAAACTCATGCCTCGATTCCTAACTGAGGATCTGAAGGACGACCGGTTGTCCATTTACACTGACCTTCGTGAGCAAGCAAAAAACGAGGCAAATCCCATGTCCTTGATAATCACTTGTGATAAAAGCTTGGTGCAGATATATGACCCGGGAATTAAGCAAATGTCGTCCCAGCTAATGACGTCATCATCTCCTTGACCGAAAAAGCGCAACAGGTCAAGGTCAAGGTCAATAAGACCAGATTGATTGCGTTCTTCGACATTGAAAGGGTGGTTCATCATGAATTCGTCCCTAGAAGACAACGTGTGAATGCTGAATTCTACAAAACAGTTCTGCAGGGGACGCACAGGCAATTGGATTTTGCATTATGGCAATGTCCCTGCACACAGTCTGTCACCACGCTCGCATTTTGGACGTAGCACAACGTTTCATTGCTCCCACGCACGCCACACTCACCCGACCTTGACCCGTATTACTTGTTTTCCTTCTTGCAACTTAAAAAAACCCATTAAAGGTCAACTACTCGATGACTGTGAGGGGTTTCAAGCTAACCTGACCAGACAAATGAGGGCTAAAGGTCGACTACTCGATGACTGTGAGGGGTTTCAAGCTAACCTGACCAGACAAATGAGGGCTAAAGGTCGACTACTCGATGACTGTGAGGGGTTTCAAGCTAACCTGACCAGACAAATGAGGGCTAAAGGTCGACTACTCGATGACTGTGAGGGGTTTCAAGCTAACCTGACCAGACAAATGAGGGCTAAAGGTCGCCTACTCGATAACTGTGAGGGGTTTCAAGCTAACCTGACCAGACAAATGAGGGCTAAAGGTCGCCTACTCGATAACTGTGAGGAGTTTCAAGCTAACCTGACCAGACAAATGAGGGCTATTCCAAACATTGCCTAACAGAGGTGTTTCCAACAATGGCAGGAACTCTAGAATAAGTGTGTCAAATCACAAGGGAACTACTTTAAAGGAGATAGAACGAACTAGTATGTAGGTCTACTTATACACTCCCAAACAAATTGTGTACCGGAACTTAGTGTGTGTATATATATATATATATATATATATATATACGCGAAATCATGAATCACAAACATGTCCTTAAAAACCCAACGTCTTCAGTGTCTTGCACTTTTTTATATAATAAAGTTTAATTGGATATTTTAGAGCTGTGTGATAACGCAGTAGAAAGTCCACAGCGAGATGACGGCACTTTAATCACATTTATATCCGGAGTATCTTTCTATCAGTACAGCCAGATGACGCACTTTAATCTCATCTCTTTCCGGAGTATTCTGATATCAGTACAGTGAAATTACGGCACTTTAATCTTATCTCTTTCCGAAGTATCCTGATATCAGTACAGGGAGATGACGGCACTTTAATCACATCTATATTCGGAGTATCTTTATATCAGTACAGCGAGAAGACGGCACTTTAATCTCATCTTTATCCAGAGTATCCTGATATCAGTACAGTGAGATGACGGCACTTTAATTTCATCTATATCCGGAGTATCATAATATCAGTACAGCGAGATGACGGCACTTTAATCTCATCTCTTTCCGAAGTATCCTGATATCATTACAGCGAGATGAAGGCAGTTTAATCTCATCTTTATTTGGAGTATACTGATATGGCTTGGCTTGGCTTCCTTCGTTCTCAATCTCCCGTTACCAAACCATGAAAAGGATTTAAGTAGCAGAATGTAGTCCAGAGAACGGAATACGTTGTGTCGTAGTTTACAGATTGACTCCGATATTTGCATATCTCGATCCAACACATCCGACTTTAGCAATCAGTTTTTTATTACTGGGTTAACATTCCCTCTTCGATCCTTTCTCCTTAGCCAGTCTGCTCTGTTGCAGCCTGTTTGTTATCCAGGATCACCGCGTGGAGGTATAGAAGGGTCTTGGCAGATCTGGTTCGCTGGTTCTGGCGCTAGCAGTCAGCCTTGGGTCGCTGACCACTGCAGTTCTAGCGCTGATCAACATCTTCATTCCTGTATCCTGATATCAGTACAATGAGATGGCAACACTTAAATCTCATCTCTATCCTGAGAATCATATCAGTACAGTGAGAGACGGCATTTTAATCTCATCTCTAATAAATGTCTCGTCACGTCAGTACAGTTTCAGTAAAATCAAATCAGAACACTTCAATAGGTCCTCAACATATATTCGCCATGAGCTTCGATCAGCGGCCAGCCACTCCAACTTTATCCACGACCAGCCAGTGCCATCTCTATTAGCTTCCACTTGTTGTCTCTATGTGTGTCGAGATCTACTGCTCTTTCTCTTTTTCACCGAGTTCCAGTGCAGACACTGTGGAGTAATGCTACCAGTATCTCTCCTCAAAGTGTGTCAGATCCATTCCCTGTGTCTGTTGTTCATGTTTTACGTCACCGGCAGTTGCTACGATCTGGGAGACAGGTTAACATTAATAAACCTATCATACCCCTCCAAACCCAAAACTCTGTGCAGGCAGCCAATCACTAATACATGCACACTGATTGTTAACTCTTTTGTTCCCGAACTGTTGAGCAAAACCGATTGGCATTTGAGATGAATATCCTAATCTTCATTGTGAACTTGATTTCCCAGAATCTCCAGAGATTATACAATATGCTAAAGACTCCCCGTGCCTTCTGGGTTCTTATTTGGATAGGCGTCAAAATTTGTCTACGATGCTGCCAGATTAAGGAACGAATACACATCTTTGAGAACACCAGCGTTCAGCACAATCGAAACATTCTCACCCAAATGTATTCTCTCAATCTTGGTCTTGCATCTGTTGAGCTGTAGCTCTTACATCCGGTACTATTTATCAAGCCTATGTATCTTACTCTGTAGCTGACTCCGGCTCTAGGACAGAAGAGTCAAGCGATCAGCACAGTTACAATCCTATAGATGTGCCGAAGTAGACATATTTGTGTCACAATCATTTGATTTTGTCTTCAGGATCCAGTGGATACACAGTAAAAAGAAGAAAGGTGACAAAAGATATCCCTGTCCCAATCTCGTCTTTATTGTGTACGACATGGACAACTGACCTTCATGTGCTACTCTACATTGTATGTTGTAAGTCTTCTGTCCTCACTCTACATTGTATGTTGTAAGTCTTCTGTCCTGCCTCTACATTGTATGTTGTAAGTCTTCTGTCCTCATTCTACATTGTATGTTGTAAGTCTTCTGTCCTGCCTCTACATTGTATGTTGTAAGTCTTCTGTCCTGCCTCTACATTGTATGTTGTAAGTCTTCTGTCCTCATTCTACATTGTATGTTGTAAGTCTTCTGTCCTCACTCTACATTGTATGTTGTAAGTCTTCAGTCCTCACTCTACATTGTATGTTGTAAGTCTTCTGTCCTCACTCTACATTGTATGTTGTAAGTCTTCTGTCCTCACTCTACATTGTATGTTGTAAGTCTTCAGTCCTCACTCTACATTGTATGTTGTAAGTCTTCTGTCCTCATTCTACATTGTATGTTGTAAGTCTTCTGTCCTCACTCTACATTGTATGTTGTAAGTCTTCTGTCCTCATTCTACATTGTATGTTGTAAGTCTTCTGTCCTCATTCTACATTGTATGTTGTAAGTCTTCTGTCCTCACTCTACATTGTATGTTGTAAGTCTTCTGTCCTCACTCTACATTGTATGTTGTAAGTCTTCTGTCCTGCCTCTACATTGTATGTTGTAAGCCTTCTGTCCTCACTCTACATTGTATGTTGTAAGTCTTCTGTCCTCACTCTACATTGTATGTTGTAAGTCTTCTGTCCTCACTCTACATTGTATGTTGTAAGTCTTCTGTCCTCACTCTACATTGTATGTTGTAAGTCTTCTGTCCTCACTTTACATTGTATGTTGTAAGTCTTCTGTCCTCACTCTACATTGTATGTTGTAAGTCTTCTGTCCTCTTTCTACATTGTATGTTGTAAGTCTTCAGTCCTCACTCTACATTGTATGTTGTAAGTCTTCTGTCCTCATTCTACATTGTATGTTGTAAGTCTTCTGTCCTCACTTTACATTGTATGTTGTAAGTCTTCTGTCCTCACTCTACATTGTATGTTGAAAGTCTTCTGTCCTCTTTCTACATTGTATGTTGTAAGTCTTCAGTCCTCACTCTACATTGTATGTTGTAAGTCTTCTGTCCTCATTCTACATTGTATGTTGTAAGTCTTCTGTCCTCACTCTACATTGTATGTTGTAAGTCTTCTGTCCTCATTCTACATTGTATGTTGTAAGTCTTCTGTCCTCACTCTACATTGTATGTTGTAAGTCTTCTGTCCTCACTCTACATTGTATGTTGTAAGTCTTCTGTCCTGCCTCTACATTGTATGTTGTAAGTCTTCTGTCCTCACTCTACATTGTATGTTGTAAGTCTTCTGTCCTCACTCTACATTGTATGTTGTAAGTCTTCTGTCCTCACTCTACATTGTATGTTGTAAGTCTTCTGTCCTCTTTCTACATTGTATGTTGTAAGTCTTCAGTCCTCACTCTACATTGTATGTTGTAAGTCTTCTGTCCTCATTCTACATTGTATGTTGTAAGTCTTCTGTCCTCACTCTACATTTTATGTTGTAAGTCTTCTGTCTTCATTCTACATTGTATGTTGTAAGTCTTCTATCCTCATTCTACATTGTATGTTGTAAGTCTTCTGTCCTCACTCTACATTGTATGTTGTAAGTCTTCTGTCCTCACTCTACATTGTATGTTGTAAGTCTTCTGTCATGCCTCTACATTGTATGTTGTACGTATTCTGTCCTGCCTCTACATTGTATGTTGTAAGTCTTCTGTCCTCACTCTACATTGTATGTTGTAAGTCTTCTGTCCTCATTCTACATTGTATGTTGTAAGTCTTCTGTCCTCACTCTACATTGTATGTTGTAAGTCTTCTGTCCTCACTCTACATTGTATGTTGTAAGTCTTCTGTCCTCATTCTACATTGTATGTTGTAAGTCTTCTGTCCTCACTCTACATTGTATGTTGTAAGTCTTCTGTCCTCACTCTACATTGTATGTTGTAAGTCTTCTGTCCTCATTCTACATTGTATGTTGTAAGTCTTCTGTCCTCATTCTACATTGTATGTTGTAAGTCTTCTGTCCTCACTCTACATTGTATGTTGTAAGTCTTCTGTCCTCATTCTACATTGTATGTTGTAAGTCTTCTGTCCTCATTCTACATTGTATGTTGTAAGTTTTCCGTCCTCATTCTACATTGTATGTTGTAAGTCTTCTGTCCTCATTCTACATTGTATGTTGTAAGTCTTCTGTCCCCATTCTACATTGTATGTTGTAAGTCTTCTGTCCTCATTCTATATTGTATGTTGTAAGTCTTCTGTCCTCACTCTACATTGTATGTTGTAAGTCTTCTGTCCTCACTCTGCATTGTATGTTGTAAGTCTTCTGTCCTCACTCTACATTGTATGTTGTAAGTCTTCTGTCCTCACTCTACATTGTATGTTGTAAGTCTTATGTCCCCATTCTACATTGTATGTTGTAAGTCTTCTGTCCTCTTTCTACATTGTATGTTGTAAGTCTTCTGTCCTCATTCTACATTGTATGTTGTAAGTCTTCTGTCCTCTTTCTACATTGTATGTTGTAAGTCTTCAGTCCTCACTCTACATTGTATGTTGTAAGTCTTCTGTCCTCATTCTACATTGTATGTTGTAAGTCTTCTGTCCTCACTCTACATTTTATGTTGTAAGTCTTCTGTCTTCATTCTACATTGTATGTTGTAAGTCTTCTATCCTCATTCTACATTGTATGTTGTAAGTCTTCTGTCCTCACTCTACATTGTATGTTGTAAGTCTTCTGTCCTCACTCTACATTGTATGTTGTAAGTCTTCTGTCATGCCTCTACATTGTATGTTGTACGTATTCTGTCCTGCCTCTACATTGTATGTTGTAAGTCTTCTGTCCTCACTCTACATTGTATGTTGTAAGTCTTCTGTCCTCATTGTACATTGTATGTTGTAAGTCTTCTGTCCTCACTCTACATTGTATGTTGTAAGTCTTCTGTCCTCACTCTACGTTGTATGTTGTAAGTCTTCTGTCCTCATTCTACATTGTATGTTGTAAGTCTTCTGTCCTCACTCTACATTGTATGTTGTAAGTCTTCTGTCCTCATTCTACATTGTATGTTGTAAGTCTTCTGTCCTCACTCTACATTGTATGTTGTAAGTCTTCAGTCCTCACTCTACATTGTATGTTGTAAGTCTTCTGTCCTCACTCTACATTGTATGTTGTAAGTCTTCTGTCCTCACTCTACATTGTATGTTGTAAGTCTTCAGTCCTCACTCTACATTGTATGTTGTAAGTCTTCTGTCCTCATTCTACATTGTATGTTGTAAGTCTTCTGTCCTCATTCTACATTGTATGTTGTAAGTCTTCTGTCCTCACTCTACATTGTATGTTGTAAGTCTTCTGTCCTCACTCTACATTGTATGTTGTAAGTCTTCTGTCCTGCCTCTACATTGTATGTTGTAAGCCTTCTGTCCTCACTCTACATTGTATGTTGTAAGTCTTCTGTCCTCACTCTACATTGTATGTTGTAAGTCTTCTGTCCTCACTCTACATTGTATGTTGTAAGTCTTCTGTCCTCACTCTACATTGTATGTTGTAAGTCTTCTGTCCTCACTTTACATTGTATGTTGTAAGTCTTCTGTCCTCACTCTACATTGTATGTTGTAAGTCTTCTGTCCTCTTTCTACATTGTATGTTGTAAGTCTTCAGTCCTCACTCTACATTGTATGTTGTAAGTCTTCTGTCCTCATTCTACATTGTATGTTGTAAGTCTTCTGTCCTCACTTTACATTGTATGTTGTAAGTCTTCTGTCCTCACTCTACATTGTATGTTGAAAGTCTTCTGTCCTCTTTCTACATTGTATGTTGTAAGTCTTCAGTCCTCACTCTACATTGTATGTTGTAAGTCTTCTGTCCTCATTCTACATTGTATGTTGTAAGTCTTCTGTCCTCACTCTACATTGTATGTTGTAAGTCTTCTGTCCTCATTCTACATTGTATGTTGTAAGTCTTCTGTCCTCACTCTACATTGTATGTTGTAAGTCTTCTGTCCTCACTCTACATTGTATGTTGTAAGTCTTCTGTCCTCATTCTACATTGTATGTTGTAAGTCTTCTGTCCTCACTCTACATTGTATGTTGTAAGTCTTCTGTCCTCACTCTACATTGTATGTTGTAAGTCTTCTGTCCTCATTCTACATTGTATGTTGTAAGTCTTCTGTCCTCATTCTACATTGTATGTTGTAAGTCTTCTGTCCTCACTCTACATTGTATGTTGTAAGTCTTCTGTCCTCATTCTACATTGTATGTTGTAAGTCTTCTGTCCTCATTCTACATTGTATGTTGTAAGTTTTCCGTCCTCATTCTACATTGTATGTTGTAAGTCTTCTGTCCTCATTCTACATTGTATGTTGTAAGTCTTCTGTCCCCATTCTACATTGTATGTTGTAAGTCTTCTGTCCTCATTCTATATTGTATGTTGTAAGTCTTCTGTCCTCACTCTACATTGTATGTTGTAAGTCTTCTGTCCTCACTCTGCATTGTATGTTGTAAGTCTTCTGTCCTCACTCTACATTGTATGTTGTAAGTCTTCTGTCCTCACTCTACATTGTATGTTGTAAGTCTTATGTCCCCATTCTACATTGTATGTTGTAAGTCTTCTGTCCTCTTTCTACATTGTATGTTGTAAGTCTTCTGTCCTCATTCTACATTGTATGTTGTAAGTCTTCTGTCCTCTTTCTACATTGTATGTTGTAAGTCTTCAGTCCTCACTCTACATTGTATGTTGTAAGTCTTCTGTCCTCATTCTACATTGTATGTTGTAAGTCTTCTGTCCTCACTCTACATTTTATGTTGTAAGTCTTCTGTCTTCATTCTACATTGTATGTTGTAAGTCTTCTATCCTCATTCTACATTGTATGTTGTAAGTCTTCTGTCCTCACTCTACATTGTATGTTGTAAGTCTTCTGTCCTCACTCTACATTGTATGTTGTAAGTCTTCTGTCATGCCTCTACATTGTATGTTGTACGTATTCTGTCCTGCCTCTACATTGTATGTTGTAAGTCTTCTGTCCTCACTCTACATTGTATGTTGTAAGTCTTCTGTCCTCATTGTACATTGTATGTTGTAAGTCTTCTGTCCTCACTCTACATTGTATGTTGTAAGTCTTCTGTCCTCACTCTACGTTGTATGTTGTAAGTCTTCTGTCCTCATTCTACATTGTATGTTGTAAGTCTTCTGTCCTCACTCTACATTGTATGTTGTAAGTCTTCTGTCCTCATTCTACATTGTATGTTGTAAGTCTTCTGTCCTCACTCTACATTGTATGTTGTAAGTCTTCAGTCCTCACTCTACATTGTATGTTGTAAGTCTTCTGTCCTCACTCTACATTGTATGTTGTAAGTCTTCTGTCCTCACTCTACATTGTATGTTGTAAGTCTTCAGTCCTCACTCTACATTGTATGTTGTAAGTCTTCTGTCCTCATTCTACATTGTATGTTGTAAGTCTTCTGTCCTCACTCTACATTGTATGTTGTAAGTCTTCTGTCCTCATTCTACATTGTATGTTGTAAGTCTTCTGTCCTCATTCTACATTGTATGTTGTAAGTCTTCTGTCCTCACTCTACATTGTATGTTGTAAGTCTTCTGTCCTCACTCTACATTGTATGTTGTAAGTCTTCTGTCCTGCCTCTACATTGTATGTTGTAAGCCTTCTGTCCTCACTCTACATTGTATGTTGTAAGTCTTCTGTCCTCACTCTACATTGTATGTTGTAAGTCTTCTGTCCTCACTCTACATTGTATGTTGTAAGTCTTCTGTCCTCACTCTACATTGTATGTTGTAAGTCTTCTGTCCTCACTTTACATTGTATGTTGTAAGTCTTCTGTCCTCACTCTACATTGTATGTTGTAAGTCTTCTGTCCTCTTTCTACATTGTATGTTGTAAGTCTTCAGTCCTCACTCTACATTGTATGTTGTAAGTCTTCTGTCCTCATTCTACATTGTATGTTGTAAGTCTTCTGTCCTCACTTTACATTGTATGTTGTAAGTCTTCTGTCCTCACTCTACATTGTATGTTGAAAGTCTTCTGTCCTCTTTCTACATTGTATGTTGTAAGTCTTCAGTCCTCACTCTACATTGTATGTTGTAAGTCTTCTGTCCTCATTCTACATTGTATGTTGTAAGTCTTCTGTCCTCACTCTACATTGTATGTTGTAAGTCTTCTGTCCTCATTCTACATTGTATGTTGTAAGTCTTCTGTCCTCACTCTACATTGTATGTTGTAAGTCTTCTGTCCTCACTCTACATTGTATGTTGTAAGTCTTCTGTCCTGCCTCTACATTGTATGTTGTAAGTCTTCTGTCCTCACTCTACATTGTATGTTGTAAGTCTTCTGTCCTCACTCTACATTGTATGTTGTAAGTCTTCTGTCCTCACTCTACATTGTATGTTGTAAGTCTTCTGTCCTCTTTCTACATTGTATGTTGTAAGTCTTCAGTCCTCACTCTACATTGTATGTTGTAAGTCTTCTGTCCTCATTCTACATTGTATGTTGTAAGTCTTCTGTCCTCACTCTACATTTTATGTTGTAAGTCTTCTGTCTTCATTCTACATTGTATGTTGTAAGTCTTCTATCCTCATTCTACATTGTATGTTGTAAGTCTTCTGTCCTCACTCTACATTGTATGTTGTAAGTCTTCTGTCCTCACTCTACATTGTATGTTGTAAGTCTTCTGTCATGCCTCTACATTGTATGTTGTACGTATTCTGTCCTGCCTCTACATTGTATGTTGTAAGTCTTCTGTCCTCACTCTACATTGTATGTTGTAAGTCTTCTGTCCTCATTCTACATTGTATGTTGTAAGTCTTCTGTCCTCACTCTACATTGTATGTTGTAAGTCTTCTGTCCTCACTCTACATTGTATGTTGTAAGTCTTCTGTCCTCATTCTACATTGTATGTTGTAAGTCTTCTGTCCTCACTCTACATTGTATGTTGTAAGTCTTCTGTCCTCACTCT
Source organism: Ariolimax columbianus (assembly GCA_036924085.1). Taxonomy (NCBI): domain Eukaryota; kingdom Metazoa; phylum Mollusca; class Gastropoda; order Stylommatophora; family Arionidae; genus Ariolimax; species Ariolimax columbianus. The sequence continues at coordinate 22,537,648 of JAVGWX010000004.1, read as the reverse complement.
ACATTGTATGTTGTAAGTCTTCTGTCCTCATTCTACATTGTATGTTGTAAGTCTTCTGTCCTCATTCTACATTGTATGTTGTAAGTCTTCTGTCCTCACTCTACATTGTATGTTGTAAGTCTTCTGTCCTCATTCTACATTGTATGTTGTAAGTCTTCTGTCCTCATTCTACATTGTATGTTGTAAGTTTTCCGTCCTCATTCTACATTGTATGTTGTAAGTCTTCTGTCCTCATTCTACATTGTATGTTGTAAGTCTTCTGTCCCCATTCTACATTGTATGTTGTAAGTCTTCTGTCCTCATTCTATATTGTATGTTGTAAGTCTTCTGTCCTCACTCTACATTGTATGTTGTAAGTCTTCTGTCCTCACTCTGCATTGTATGTTGTAAGTCTTCTGTCCTCACTCTACATTGTATGTTGTAAGTCTTCTGTCCTCACTCTACATTGTATGTTGTAAGTCTTATGTCCCCATTCTACATTGTATGTTGTAAGTCTTCTGTCCTCTTTCTACATTGTATGTTGTAAGTCTTCTGTCCTCATTCTACATTGTATGTTGTAAGTCTTCTGTCCTCTTTCTACATTGTATGTTGTAAGTCTTCAGTCCTCACTCTACATTGTATGTTGTAAGTCTTCTGTCCTCATTCTACATTGTATGTTGTAAGTCTTCTGTCCTCACTCTACATTTTATGTTGTAAGTCTTCTGTCTTCATTCTACATTGTATGTTGTAAGTCTTCTATCCTCATTCTACATTGTATGTTGTAAGTCTTCTGTCCTCACTCTACATTGTATGTTGTAAGTCTTCTGTCCTCACTCTACATTGTATGTTGTAAGTCTTCTGTCATGCCTCTACATTGTATGTTGTACGTATTCTGTCCTGCCTCTACATTGTATGTTGTAAGTCTTCTGTCCTCACTCTACATTGTATGTTGTAAGTCTTCTGTCCTCATTGTACATTGTATGTTGTAAGTCTTCTGTCCTCACTCTACATTGTATGTTGTAAGTCTTCTGTCCTCACTCTACGTTGTATGTTGTAAGTCTTCTGTCCTCATTCTACATTGTATGTTGTAAGTCTTCTGTCCTCACTCTACATTGTATGTTGTAAGTCTTCTGTCCTCACTCTACATTGTATGTTGTAAGTCTTCTGTCCTCATTCTACATTGTATGTTGTAAGTCTTCTGTCCTCATTCTACATTGTATGTTGTAAGTCTTCTGTCCTCACTCTACATTGTATGTTGTAAGTCTTCTGTCCTCATTCTACATTGTATGTTGTAAGTCTTCTGTCCTCATTCTACATTGTATGTTGTAAGTCTTCCGTCCTCATTCTACATTGTATGTTGTAAGTCTTCTGTCCTCATTCTACATTGTATGTTGTAAGTCTTCTGTCCCCATTCTACATTGTAAGTTGTAAGTCTTCTGTCCTCATTCTACATTGTATGTTGTAAGTCTTCTGTCCTCACTCTACATTGTATGTTGTAAGTCTTCCGTCCTCATTCTACATTGTATGTTGTAAGTCTTCTGTCCTCACTCTACATTGTATGTTGTCAGTCTTCTGTCCTCACTCTACATTGTATGTTGTAAGTCTTCTGTCCTCACTCTACATTGTATGTTGTAAGTCTTCTGTCCCCATTCTACATTGTATGTTGTAAGTCTTCTATCCACCTTCTACATTGTATGTTGTAAGTCTTCTATCCCCATTCTATATTGTATGTTGTAGGTCTTCTGTCCCCATTCTACATTGTCTCGTATGTCGGCGAAAGTCTTCTGAATCGCTGCAGACAATTTCTGAGGCGCCCCGTAGTGATGCAGCAGTTTCCATATTGACTCCAGGTGTAAACTGTCGAAAGTATTTTCGTAGTCCACAATGTCAATAAAATGAGACGAATTACACTCCCCACTCTGCCCTACTGCAATCGGCAGTGTAATTATCTTTTTTTTTTCTTGAAAGAAATGCATATCTTCCGTAAGATGGCTTTCAATTACACCCTTCAATCTATCCAGTATATTATAAATATAAATACACGCACGCTTGCACGTACGAACACACGCACACAATTACCATATATATCTATATCACCACTGCTTTATCTAACTATTTCACCACTATTTGATCTAACTATCATTTATGTTACTTGACATTTTTTTCCCCAACGGTTCCAACTGACGCTCTTATCTCTTTGAGTCTGCTTCTCGCTAACTTTATCTCTCTATCTCTCTCTCTCTCTCTCTTTCTCTATCTCTATTTATATATCTATCTCTTTATCACTCTTCTCTTTCAATATATCTCATTCTCTTTATTTCGCTCCTTATCTCTATTTCTGTCTCACTCCATTGCTCTAAATCGTGCTACTCTCTCTCTCTCTCTCTCTCTTTCTCTCTATTTATCTATCTATCTAACTATCTCTTTATCACTCTTCTCTTTCAATATATCTCATTCTCTTTATTTCGCTCCTTTTCTCTATTTGTCTCACTCCCTCTTGCTCTATATCGTGCTACTCTCTCTCTCTCTCTCTCTCTCTCTCTCTCTCTCTATCTCTCTCTATCACTATATCTATCTATCGCCATCTCTATTATTGTTTGTCTGCCCATATCTCTTTCAATTTCTTCATATCTTCACCTGTATCTTTATCACCCACAATTTCTCCCGCGCTCTCACTATCTTTCTCACTATGTCGCTGGCTATTCCTCTGTCTATCTCTCTCTCTCTCTCTCTATGCCTCTCTATCTCTCTCGCTATATCTAGGGTTATATCTCGCTCGCTATCCTTCTTTATTCATTCCCCTCTTTCTCGCTGTCGATAGCCATATCGCTCTCTCACTCTCTCACACTCTTTCTCTCTCTCTCTCTCTGCTTCTCTCTCACTCTTTCATTTTTTCTATCTCGACATATATACATACTTGCTGAATTCACGAGCACACTTCATTCTATACTAACCACCGCTTGTTTTGGTTTGAAGAACTATTGTTGTGGCGTATCTCCCACTCAAGATGAGCTCCTATTGTAAAGATGATCTACGTCCATCGCTTCCACTGGTGCCTTCGTGTGGAAGTCTCATGCTTACATGACGCCTGTCGCCGAGATAACAACGCTCAATCCACTAGTCACGTAACCAGTTCCGGGAAGGCAACGAGCAAAGACGAAAGTGACAGGTACCTCAAGCTGCCCTTAATGATACATTGAACACATCCAGGGAGAAACCAGCAACAAAACATCTGGCAGATACTTTCAACTTGCCTCCCTAAACATGCGTCACAACAAATACTCTGACCATAGGCCATTGAGCAACTTCTTCGTCATTCACGCCCAAATGTAAACATACGAGGCGTGTTCAGATTAAAACGGACCTAACTGCAGCAAGGGCACATACATACGATACGCATGATAACGTCACTTCTGGTATAAACAGCACATACCAACCATTAAGTTTGCAAAATTTCATTATCCTCCGACTCATAGTTACCAAAGCAGACCGTTGAAAACATGGCGGGTGTGATACGGAATCCGTCCACAGTTGAACAGCGAGTGATGATTCGGTTTCTAACAGCTGAAGGATGTCGACCAGTTGACATTCATCGCAGAATGCAGACAGCGTATGGTGACAAAAGTGTGTCGAATACAAAAGTAAAGAATTGGACAGCGATGTTTAAAGTAAGGCGTGAGTTAACGAAAGATCTTTCGAGATCAGGCCAGGCGCATATTGTTGCGTTAACTCACGTCCTTCTTTAAACATCGTTGTTCAGTTCTTCACTGCTGTCTGTGACACACTTTTGTCACATACACTGCCTGCATTCTGTGATGAATGTCAACTGGTCGACATCCTTCAGCTCTTAGAAAACGAATCACCACTCGCTTATCAACTCTGGACGGATTCCTTATCACATCCGCCATATTTTTAACGGTCTGCTGTGGAAACTGTGAGTCGGAGAATAATGACATTTTGCAAACTTAACGGTTGGTGTGTGCTGTTTACACCAGAATTGACATAATCAGGCGCATCATACGTATGTTCACTTGTTGCAGTTTGATCCGGCTTCATTTTAACACGCCTCGAATGTGTCTCTCATTAGCTTGATCGTCCCCAACTCAGGCTTCTCACATCGCCATACAGTTTATCCCTTAATTGGGTGGGGGGAAGGGGGGGGTGGAGAGACTGTTGTTGTCATAGAGCAGGTTTCGGAGAACAGGGAAAATGCCCCACACGCTCAACGTGTTTGGGGTGTAACGGCTTTATAAAATGCAATTAAAAGTAAATAAGATTTGCTGTATTGTTTACAGTTGGCTAACCCTCATGACAAGTCCCTAAATGAACTGGTTTTTGCTGATGATCAGTTCATCTGTCATCAAAATGGAAAAGACATACAATACCACCTGAACTATCTCCATTTTGATTGTATAAAATATGACATGAAGATCAACACAGGCAAGACAGAGACAATGTGGATTTCACGTGAACAAGTGCTGTGAAGTTTCCACATCGGTGACACTGGTATCAAGTAAGTACGGGAGTTAAAATACCTAGACAGTATTTTCACTGACGACGGTAGAGTGGACAGAGAGATTGCATGTAGAATTCAAAAGGCAAACAAGATCAACTATCAAATTGCACCGATTTTGAAACACTCCTGAGTGCTTCTTTCAACTACGGGGAGGCTGATAAATACACTATTTCTTCCTATATTGTGTTACAATGTCAATCTTGGTTTTTATAAGCAACCCATAAAAGTAAGATCCAGAGATGTGAGATACGATGTGTGAGAAGTGCAGCAGGAGAGACAATCCATGACCGATTAGACAACATCACATTGAGGCAGACAGTGGGGACAAAGCCAGTTAGTGCCTATATTGACTCTCAGCAAACCAAGTGGTTTGGTCATTTAGTCAGCATGCATTAAGACCAGCTTGCATGACGAGCATATCATATGCAGGTCTCCGGTCCACGATCAAGAGGCAGACCACGACGTTGACGGAAGTTACACCTAACGGCAGCATATGCCACACACTTGGTGATAACAAGACATCTACGCATCCCATGTCTCTGCGATGTAATGTAAGTATTTCGCGTGATATAAGGTTGGATTTTGCATACCGTATCTGCATGTGTTGGTATTTTCAGGATTTTCAGATAATGGCACGAGATTTTTTATCTTTATTTCTTTTCACACACAAAAATAAATTCTCTTAAATAATCTACAAATTTAACTTTTCAATTTGTAAATCTGATGACGCATAGCCAAACAGCAGAGCAGATACAAAAATGAAAGATAATTTGGTTTACTTACATTACTATTCAAATACTCAGCGACACTATTACGCCATCACTATTTGGACTCAATATCCATTTATAAATCTTTATGGACAAAAATTCAAAGACATCATCTGTTTAAATTAGAAGCAGCATTAGAACGAACTTACTCACTTTACCTATACCGTGTCTGTCATATTTCTATACGTCGGACTCAGGAGTGTGACTTAGCCATCGGTGTGTTGAATTTATAATATTGTTATCAAATCTACTGTAAACCACTTATATTTGACCAAATATTCCTGTCTTGTTCTTATAATTCTAGTTATTTGCAAAACTTGTTAATTTATATACTTTTATCTTCTCTAAATATTATTTTCATCGGCAGTACACCCAGCGAGCTAACCGTAAACACAATTTCGTCTTTGTAACATGAACAACTGTTACTAGTTTTACGTGTTCTCTATAATCAACATTATTTATTGTTTCCTTGGGATATTTGCTCAACGTATAACACTATTTTGTTTACAATTTCCGGTTATGAATAATGTTCTCTTGTACTCTTCAAATGGCATCGGTCATCACACCTGACAGAGCTCTTCATTTATGGTTTCCAAAAAAAATAGAAAATGAAGGGCAAATGAAGTAAAAATATGTCGTCTGCTTGAAAATGTTGTTTTTTTTTTAATCACCTGTTAAAACACTTGGAAAATAGGCAACCAAATGAGTTTTGAAAACTCCCGGGACATTTTGAAAATTCGGAAAGAGCTATCAGAGGGCAGAGATTGAAGAACAACTTGAGAGGTACATTTGATTAACGTTCTGAATGAAGAGCTGGCTTTTAACAAGAAGATAAATACTACTGGTATAGAATTGTTGAAAACTACACCTGTGAAATGGCAGAAATCATGCCTGGTCAGACAGGCACTAAACGACTGGGTTCAGTGGCATTGTCCACAAGAGGTGTTAAAGTGTGAAATTTCATCTCAGCAATAAATATGAGAGATCAAGTGATTTCTTCAATCAAAGGGGGGCAATGAACAAGTGATTTCTTCAATCAAAGGAGAGCAAGGAACAAGTGATTTCTTCAATCAAAGGGGGGCAAGGAACAAGTCATTTCTTCAATCAAAGGGAACATGGAACAAGTGATTTCTTAAATAAAAGGTGAGCAAGGAACAAGTAATTTCTTCAATCAAAGAGAACGTGGAACAAGTGATTTCTTCAATCAAAGGGGAGCAAGGAACAATTCATTTCTTCAATCAAAGAGAACGTAGAACAAGTGATTTCTTCAGTAAAAGGGGAGCAAGGAACAAGTAATTTTTTCAATCAAAGAGAACATGGAACAAGTGATTTCTTCAATCAAGGGAGCAAGGAACAATTCATTTCTTCAATCAAATAGAACGTGAAACAAGTGATTTCTTCAATCAAAGGGGAGCAAGGAACAAGTGATTTCTTCAATCAAATGTGGGGGGGGGGGGGGGTGGAGGGCAAGTAACAAGTAATTTCTTCATTCAAAAGGAGGCAAGGAACAAGTCATTTGTTCATTCAAAGGGAACATGGAACAAGTGATTTCTTCAATCAAAGGGCGGTAAGGAACAAATCATTTCTTAATTCAAAGGGAACATGGAACAAGTGATTTCTTCAATCAAATGTGGGGGGGGGGGGGGGGGTGGGGGAGGAACAAGTAATTTCTTCATTCAAAGGGGAGCAAGGAACAAGTCATTTCTTCAATCAAAGAGAACGTGGAACAAGTGATTTCTTCAATCAAATGTGCGGTGGGGTGGGGGGGTGGGGGGGGGGGGTAAGGAACAAGTAATTTGATCAATCAAAGAGAACGTGGAACAAGTGATTTTTTTTCAATCAAAGAGGAGCAAGGAACAAGTAATTTCTTCATTCCAAGGGAACATGGAACAAGTGATTTCGTCAATCAAAGGGGGGCAATGAACAAGTGATTTCTTCAATCAAAGGAGAGCAAGGAACAAGTGATTTCTTCAATCAAAGGGGGGCAAGGAACAAGTCATTTCTTCAATCAAAGGGAACATGGAACAAGTGATTTCTTAAATAAAAGGTGAGCAAGGAACAAGTAATTTCTTCAATCAAAGAGAACGTGGAACAAGTGATTTCTTCAATCAAAGGGGAGCAAGGAACAATTCATTTCTTCAATCAAAGAGAACGTAGAACAAGTGATTTCTTCAGTAAAAGGGGAGCAAGGAACAAGTAATTTTTTCAATCAAAGAGAACATGGAACAAGTGATTTCTTCAATCAAAGGGGAGCAAGGAACAATTCATTTCTTCAATCAAATAGAACGTGAAACAAGTGATTTCTTCAATCAAAGGGGAGCAAGGAACAAGTGATTTCTTCAATCAAATGTGGGGGGGGGGGGGGTGGAGGGCAAGGAACAAGTAATTTCTTCATTCAAAAGGAGGCAAGGAACAAGTAATTTCTTCATTCAAAAGGAGGCAAGGAACAAGTAATTTGATCAATCAAAGAATGTGGCCATCAACAGTGGCAACACTAGACAAGCTCAATGGCAGTGTCGACACCCTCAGGATTATCGCTGCTTTCTTCGAAAAAATTCAGGTTGACGTTTGACAGCGTACGATGAAGAAGAAGAAGAAGAAGAAGAAGAAGAAGAAGAAGAAGAAGAAGAAGAAGAAGAAGAAGAAGAAGAAGAAGAACAAGAAGAACAAGAAGAACAAGAAGAAGATCAATCAAAGAGAACATGGAACAAGTAATTTCTGCAATCAAAGAGAACATGGAACAAGTGATTTCTTCAGTCAAATATAGCAGGAAACAAATTATTTTATCAATCAAAGTGGGCAGTGTATAAAGGATTTTTTCAATGAAAGAGGGCAGTGTATAAAGGATTTTTTCAATCAAAGACGATATTTATATTTCAACTTATGAGAATACAGATATCAGTAGAGATTCGTAGCTGAGAATGATTTTCGGGACAGGCTATGATACAACTGAATATGGCATATTTTGCTGTTGTTCTCTCGTGGAATTGATGTCTTAAACAGGGATGATCTGTAGATAAAATATCCATGATTTAGTAACAAACCTTTACCCAATAATAAAAGCTATCCAATGTTGGATATTGATATTGAAACAGTTGGAATCTGAACTGTAAGCTGGCGTGAATGATGTAATCATGATTGTAGATGTTGTCAAAGGGCATGCACCTGACTATCTCGTGATTTGTGTGAGGATAGAGCGACTAAATATTCAGCCATCCTATTTCATGCAGAAGTTAGGTGATCTTCATGTGGACATTTGAATGAAAATTTAGCCCTCCTCTTTCATACAGAAGTTAGGCTATCTTCATGTGGACATTTGTCCTCTTTCATACAAAAGTCAGATGACCTTCATGTGGACATTTGTCCGAATCGAGAGTTGATTCTTGGAACTGAGCTAGAAATCGTTCTGGTGTATCATAAGCTTGTCCTTGCGCATAAGTTGAGAGCATCCATTTGACTTTTACATCTCGTATATTTAGACGATATCTTTTGGAATGGGGATTCATTACACAAGGAATTGCAGGAGACAAATATTGATGTCACTTTCGCAAAAGTCAAGATTTTAACATTTGGGTCAAAGCTTCTGCACTGGGACAAAAAAAGTGAAATACAATAGCTTAACCGCCTTTCTATCAGCGTTGTTAGGAAGATTTAGAAGATCGCACTCTTTGTGACATATATGAGCCAGTTAGAAGGCACGTGAAGATCGTACTCTTTGTGTCATCTATGAGCCAGTTAGAAGGCACGTGAAGATCGCATTCTTTGTGTATACATAAAACGACTAAGCTATGGTCAACAATCTGGATCCAACAATGGAAGTTGTCTACTGTATGATCTATCGTTAGTTATTGTTTGTGAAGCAATGAACTTGAAAACAGAGTACAGAAATCGGCGTGGCCCAGAAAACAGGAACTAAGTTCCTAGGACACGATAATGTTCTGATATAGAAGCTATTTTTTTTTAAATGAAGCGCACATTGAGAAGAAAAAAACCAGTAGTGTATATGTTTTGAATTAAATGCTTCAGTACGTCCATCTTTTCTTTTATAAATGTTGTATGTGTGCTGTTTTTTTTTGTTTGTTTTTTTTTGCGTTCGCCTTATTTCTCTAATCCCCAAGGCGGTGTGCATTGCACTGCGTTTTTATTTTGCGCCTGTCGGCCCAGTGCATCCGACTTCAGCATGCATTTTTTGTAAGGGTCTGCTTCCTCCTGCATTTTCTAAGGGTTTGCTTCCCCGGGGTAACGGCCGGTGCTGAGATGGGGATCGAACCCAGCACCTTATGGTTGTGAGCCGTGTCACATAACCACTAGGCCACGCCGTCCCCTCTGCTGTTTTATTTAATTTGATTAATTCTTGACTCCAAGAGCAGACGACAATTCAATAGAAGAGCAATTAGCTTGATTCTGTTCATTCTTACTTAAGTCGAGGGATGAACAGATGGTAGAGGGATGTAATATCATTCATTTAAAATACATTTTGAGTAATTCCTAAATAGCCAAAATAGTTTCGCGACCCATGCTTTAGAGTTCCTTCCGTTCCCTGCATTAGATTTCCTTCCGTCTCCTGCTTTAGAGTTCCTTCCGTCCCCTGCTTTAGAGTTCCTTCCGTCCCCTGCTTTAGAGTTCCTTCCGTCCCCTGCTTTAGAGTTTCTTCCGTCTCCTGCTTTAGAGCTTTAGAGTTCCGCCTCGACCCCTGCTTTGAGTTCCCCCACCAAACCCCCCACCCCCCCCCCCCCCCATCCCTGTTTTACAGTTCCGTCCCGACCCCTGCTTTAGAGTTCCGTCCGGACCCCTACTTAGAGTTACTTCAGCCCCTTGCTTTAGAGTTCCTTCCGGACACCTACTTAGAGTTACTTCTGTCCCTTGCTTTAGAGTTCCGTCCCGACCCCTGCTATAGAGTTCCGTTGGGACCCCTACTTTGAGTTACTTCAGCCCCTTGCTTTAGAGTTCCGTCCGGACCCTTACTTAGAGTTAATTGAGCCCCTTGCTTTAGAGTTCCGTCCTGACCCCTGCTTAGAGTTACTTCAGCCCCTTGCTTTAGAGTTCCGTCCCGACCCCTGCTTTAGAGTTCCGTCCGGACCTTTACTTAGAGTTACTTCAGCCCCTTGCTTTAGAGTTCCGTCCGGACCCTTACTTAGAGTTACTTCAGCCCCTTACTTTAGAGTTCCGCCGGGATCCTTACTTAGAGTTACTTCAGCCCCTTGCTTTAGAGTTCCGTCCAGACCCTTACTTAGAGTTAATTGAGCCCCTTGCTTTAGAATTCCGTCCGGACCCCTGCTTAGAGTTACTTCAGCCCCTTGCTTTAGAGTTCCGTCCCGACCCCTGCTTTAGAGTTCCGTCCGGACCTTTACTTAGAGTTACTTCAGCCCCTTGCTTTAGAGTTCCGTCCGGACCCTTACTTAGAGTTACTTCAGCCCCTTACTTTAGAGTTCCGCCCAGATCCTTACTTAGAGTTACTTCAGCCCCTTGCTTTAGAGTTCCGTCCAGACCCCTACTTAGAGTTACTTCAGCCCCTTGCTTTAGAGTTCCGTCCGGACCCCTACTTAGAGTTACTTCTGCCCCTTGCTTTAGAGTTCCGTCCCGACTCCTGCTTTAGAGTTCCGTCCGGACCCCTACTTAGAGTTACTTCAGCCTCTTGCTTTAGAGTTCCGTCCGGAGCCCTACTTAGAGTTACTTCAGCCTCTTGCTTTAGAGTTCCGTCCAGACCCTTACTTAGAGTTACTTCAGCCTCTTGCTTTGAGTTCCGTCCGGAGCCTTACTTAGAGTTAATTCAGCCCCTTGCTTTAGAGTTCCGTCCGGACCCCTGCTTAGAGTTACTTCAGCCCCTTGCTTTAGAGTTCCGTCCCGACCCCTGCTTTAGAGTTCCGTCCGGACCCCTACTTAGAGTTACTTCAGCCCCTTGCTTTAGAGTTCCGTCCGGACCCTTACTTAGAGTTACTTCAGCCCCTTACTTTAGAGTTCCGTCCGGACCCTTACTTAGAGTTACTTCAGCCCCTTGCTTTAGAGTTCCGTCCAGACCCCTACTTAGAGTTACTCCAGCCCCTTGCTTTAGAGTTCCGTCCCGACCCCTGCTTTAGAGTTCCGTCCGGACCGCTACTTAGAGTTACTTCAGCCCCTTGCTTTAGAGTTCCGTCCGGACCCTTACTTAGAGTTACTTCAGCCCCTTACTTTAGAGTTCCGTCCGGACCCTTACTTAGAGTTACTTCAGCCCCTTGCTTTAGAGTTCCGTCCAGACCCCTACTTAGAGTTACTCCAGCCCCTTGCTTTAGAGTTCCGTCCGGACCCCTACTTAGAGTTACTTCTGCCCCTTGCTTTAGAGTTCCGTCCCGACTCCTGCTTTAGAGTTCCGTCCGGTCCCCTACTTAGAGTTACTTCAGCCTCTTACTTTAGAGTTCCGTCCGGACCCCTACTTAGAGTTAATTCAGCCCCTTGCTTTAGAGTTCCGTCCGGACCCCTGCTTAGAGTTACTTCAGCCCCTTGCTTTAGAGTTCCGTCCGGACCCCTACTTAGAGTTACATAGCCTCTTGCTTTAGAGTTCCGTCTCGACCCCTGCTTTGAGTCCCCCCCCCCCGCCCCCCCATGTTTTACAGAGTTCCGTCTCGACCCCTGCTTTAGAGTTCCGTCCCAAACCCCTGCTTTAGAGTTTCGTCCAGACCCCTGCTTTAGAGTTCCATCCGGACCCCTACTTAGAGTTCCTTCAGCCCCTTGCTTTAGAGTTCCATCCCAAACCCCTGCTTTATAGTTCTGTGACATATTTATCATCATCATCAGGTTAGTCAGTCCGGAAACTGGTGTTGAAGTCTTCTAATCATATCAGCCCACTGTCCTCCGTTCCCATTCTCTTCAGTCTGCACTCTAATCATCTTGCAAGCTTGAATGATGTAATTGTTTCTTTGACGTCTCTTTCCTCTTTTCCCCTGAATTATGCCTTCTAGTATTTTCAATAATAGATCTCCATGTCTCATATTATCGCCAAGCCAAGACAATCTACCTTTCTATATTCTTGTAATTACTTCTCTCTAGCCACTATTCCAGAGAGGAATTTAACACAGCAGGCAATTAATTCAGAGCCGTCCAATGCAACGGGCAAGATATGTGTAGTGAGTATTTTTTTCTGGAGCTCAATATTGAAGCTATTTGTAATTATACAGATTGCAATTGAATAAAATACGTTTCTTTTAGAAAACAACTTAGCTAGCAACTGTGTTCAGAGACTTTGCTGTCCACCATTTTAGTGGTCAGAGACCTTGCAGTCGTGTATGTTAATGATCAGAGACCTTGCTGTCCTGTATGTTAGTGGTCAGAGACGTTGCTGTCCTGTATATTAGTGGTCAGAGACCTTGCTGTCCTGTATGTTAGTGGTCAGAGACCTTGTTGTCCTGTATGTCAGTGGTCAGAGACCTTGCTGTCCTGTATGTTAGTGGTCAGAGACCTTGCTGTCCTGTATGTTAGTGGTCAGAGACCTTGCTGTCCTGTATGTTAGTGGTCAGAGACATTGGACTCCTGCATGTCAGTGGTCAGAGACCTTGCTGTCCTGTTTGTTAGTGGTCAGAGACCTTGCTGTCCTGTATGTTAGTGGTCAGAGACCTTGCTGTCCTGTTTGTTAGTGGTCAAAGACCTTGCTGTCCTGTATGTTAGTGGTCAGAGACCTTGATGTCCTGTATGTTAGTGGTCAGAGACCTTGTTGTCCTGTATGTTAGGGGTCAGAGACCTTGTTGTCCTGTATGTCAGTGGTCAGAGACCTTGCTGTCCTGTATGTTAGTGGTCAGAGACCTTGTTACCTGTATGTTAGTGGTCAGAGACCTTGGACTCCTGCATGTCAGTGGTCAGAGACCTTGCTGTCCTGTTTGTTAGTGGTCAGAGACCTTGCTGTCCTGTATGTTAGTGGTCAGAGACCTTGCTGTCCTGTTTGTTAGTGGTCAAAGACCTTGCTGTCCTGTTTGTTAGTGTTCAGAGACCTTGCTGTCCTATATGTTAATGGTCAGAGACCTTGCTGTCCTGTATGTTAGTGGTAAGAGACCTTGCTGTCCTGTATGTAAGTGGTCAGAGACCTTGCTGTCCTGTATGTTAGTGGTCAGACACCTTGCTGTCCTGTATGTTAGTGGTCAGAGACCTTGCTGTCCTGTTTGTTAGTGGTCAGAGACCTTGCTGTCCTGAATGTCAGTGGTCAGAGACCTTGCTGTCCTGTATGTTAGTGGTCAGAGACCTTGCTGTCCTGTATGTTAGTGGTCAGAGACTTTGCTGTCCTGTATGTCAGTGGTCAGAGACCTTGCTGTCCTGTTTGTTAGTGGTCAAAGACCTTGCTGTCCTGCTTGTAAGTGGTCAGAGACCTTGGACTCCTGCATGTCAGTGGTCAGGGACCTTGCTGTCCTGTATGTTATGGGTCAGAGACCTTGCTGTCCTGCAAATTAGTGGCTAGAGACCTTGCTGTCCTGCATGTCAAATGTCAGAGACCTTGCTGTCCTGCATGTCAATCGTCAGAGACCTAGCTGTCGTGCATGTCAAATGTCAGAGACTTTTCTGTCCTGCATGTCAAGTGTCAGAGACATTACTGTCCTGTATGTTAAAGGTCATGGACTGTGGAGTCCTGCATGTTAGTGGTCAGAGACCTTGCTGTCCTGCTTGTTAGTGGTCAGAGACCTTGCTGTTCTGTTTGTTAGTGGTCAGAGACCTTGTTGTCCTGCATGTTAGTAGTCAGAGACCTTGTTGTCCTGTATTTTAGTGGTCAGAGACCTTGCTGTCCTGTACGTGTATGTTTTTTTATTATAGGTTTGGCTTTCTTGATTCTGCTAGTCAAAGCGGTGTCCTTTCCACCCCCGACGGCAGTCTATATCAGCGATATCAGGAGGTATTGGCCAGTGTATTGATGTGTATTTGTATTTGTAATGTGGATGCATTGGCCAGTGTATGAATGCGTATTTCTATCAGTTTGTAATGTGGAGATACTGACCAGTATATCGATGCGCATTCGTATCAGTTTGTAATGTGGAGGTACTTACCAGTAGATCGATGCGCATTCTTATCAGTTTGTAATGTGTTCCATCATGACAGTTTTCAGAGGCTCTCTAGTCATAAATGTCACTGGCTAGAGGTCTCACAGTTATATACTCAACAATGACAATACATTTATATATATATATATATATATATATATATATATATATATATATATATATATATATATATAGAGAGAGAGAGAGAGAGAGAGAGAGAGAGAGAGAGTGTGAGAGAGAGAGAGAGAGAGAGAGAAAGAGAGAGAGAGGGCTTGACAAATGTTAGGGTGATTCACCAGTCAGACAGAAAAATTCACCAGTTAGAATGGTCGGACTACAGAAGCAGTAAATGTTACAAAATATAACTAGGCACTAATTCCCTTTTATTTATACGTAATAATGCGTAACACACCAAAATATTTTGTATTACACAGCATTAAACTATTTCTTATTAAGAGAAAATGCACTGGTGTCAGAGGCATACGTTTGTGCCCTTAAACATGCTTGGTTGTTTTAGCACTGAATTTATCGATGACTTTAGTAGGTTTAAATTGTGGTAGTGGAGGTCCATTTAGATTCACTTTCATAAGCTAGCTTATGTACAATCTATTCTAACCGTATTATATGTAATAATCATGCGAGAGTCGGTATGTATTAACTACTAAAAAGGTAATTAGCGATAAAATACTTATGTTTTTGTATTCCTCAAACAAACATTTTTATTCGTCACGTACGAGCAGACGAGCGCTTTTGTCAAGCCCTGTATATGCACATATATATGTGTGTGCGAAGCGTGTTCAAATGAAACCGGATCAAATTGCAAACATACGTTCTTCTTCTTCTTCTTCTTCTTCTTCGAACGATGTCAGAGACGTTAACCTGTATTTTTTCGAAAAAAGCAACTGTCATCCTGAGGCTGTCGACACTGCAATAGAGCTTGTCTAGTGTTGCCACTGGTGATGGCCACATCTGCTTTCTCTGATCATCGTATGTTGGGCAGTTTTGCAGCAAATGTTCAGCGGTCATTTTCCCGGTACCAAACGTGCATTCGTCAGTGCCACCTATCTTCAATTTATTGAATAGGTGGTACCTCAGTCTATTGTGGCCAGTGTGAAGTCTGAAGACCACGACCTGCTCTCTTCTGTTCAACTGGTAATAGGCATCGTTTTTTGTGTAGCCAGTATGTTCTGTTTCCCATTTGGTCATGTATCTAGCTCTAATAAGCCTTTTTGACTCTTCGTAGGTCACACTAGGGTCTGGTTGTGGTAGTCTTGCACCTTCTTTTGCCAGTCTGTCTGCCTCCTCGATACCTTGGATGTCACAGTGGGATGGAACCCACTGTACCACTACTCTTTTTGGTGCGGACTGCTGGCCAAACATACGTACGATGTGCATGATGATGTCACTTCTGGGATATACAGTATACCGTCAAGTTTGCAAAATTGCATTATCCTCCAACTCATAGTTTCCTCAGCAGACCGCTGAAAACATGCCGGGTGTGATACGAAATCCGTCTAGAGTTGATAAGCGAGCGGTGATTTCTTTTCTAACAGCTGAAGGATGTCGACCAGTTGATATTCATCGCAGAATGCAGACAGTGTGTCCAAGACAACAGTTCAGAACTGGGCAACGATGTTTAATGAAGGACGTTAACGAATGATCTTCCGAGTCCAAGTCAGGCGCATATTGTTGCTGAGGAAACTATGAGTCGGAGAATAATGCACGTTTGGAAACGACGGTTGGTATGTGCTGTTTACACCAGAAGTGACGTCATCATGCGCATCGTACGTAGGTTCACTTGTTGCAGTTTGGTCCGGTTTCATTTGAACAAGCCTCGTATATATATATATATAAATAATGTTGTATATACACTGTTATAATAGCAATCAAGTTAACAGGTGGGATGGGGTGGGCTAGTGGTTAGGTGACGTGGCTCACAATGCAATGGTGCTGTGTTAGCTCCCCAATCACAGTACTAGCCGTTACCTCGGGGAAGCAAACCTTTAGAAAATGCAGGAGAAAGCAGACCTCCACATAAAATGTATAACGAAGTCGGATCCACTGATATGACAGGCGCAAAATAAAAAGTTAACAGTGCTAAAATATAACCAGACTAAAATATGTACAGATAAATGTACATTGATTCGTAAATGTACTAATTGTTTATGCCCCAGTTCCCTGAGACCTAAAGATAATAACTGATCTTCCATAACAAAACTAAAGAAACGCTGAACCAATGTGACATATTTGTGTGACGTCTCCATATGTATATATCAAACGTTAAGTCAGGGGCAAGCAGCTGTACATGCCTGATAATGATGATTTCCATCACTACATATGTCAAATATTAGGCGAAAAGCATACAGGAATATATGACATATGTTTGGAACACTTATCCCTGTAGATATAATAAAATGGAGGTGAAGCTTAATTCCTTACCAGTAACATGATAGATAAGTGAAGTTTAAATCCTTACATGTTACTTAATAGATAGGTCTAGTTTAAATCATTACGTCTTACATAATAGGTGAAGCTTAAATCGGTACATGTAACATGATAGACAGGTGAAGCGTCCATCCATGTACATGTTGCATAGTAGATACATAATGCATATATATCATATGTGCGTCCTTTCGTTGGTTGGTTGACTTCAGCACACTCACATTAACTGCCAATGTGATACAAAATGTGATACAAAATGTGATACAAAATAGTCGTCTATATAACGACCTTCAATGTAATTATTGTTTGTTTATTAATCATCCATGATTCACATCCGTCCTGGTTTCATTCCCTAGTTGAAGAGGAAATGGTTTTTCAGATCGCAATGGCTCCCGGGTCGACCCAGCCTTAAATGGGTACCGGTTCAGTCCGGGAAGTAAAAGCGGCGAGTGACAGGATATGGTAACCGCCGAGCCTTTGATATGTGAGATCGCTAACACCTCACACCCCTACGGCAGTAATGCTACGTGTTACTTTACTTTACTTTACTTTACTTACTCCTGTTGACAAAAACAATGGACAAACTGTTGCACAGCAAACAATTTTTCTGAAATGATATTATTGTTTGAGCCACTGTACTGACTTGTTACAACTGTGCCCCGTTTGCTTTCATGTTACAATCTGGAAAAGCCTGTTTCTCACTTTCATCTAGTTCTCTTGCTGTTTGGTTTGATGACCTTTAATGCTTTAATGTACTCTCTGTCCCTAACAGTTAACACCTTTTGTGTAGCTGTTAAACTTTCCTCTATTTAAAACAGAGCATATTGCTAAATGTCCTGGCCTCTTGTGGACACAATGTTTACCCCGTCAAAGAGAAGAACTCACATGACTGCACACATACTGTCTATCTTCAGCGATTAAATATTTCTATGTGGTGGCAAATTTGCACAAACATCAAATCAGTGTTCACCATAAATTATTATAAAATCTTTGCCAATGTTTCAATTTTCAAACAATAAATTAAGTTTTTAATATGTCGTCTTATCAATGTCCGTGATGGTAGTCCATTAAACCCAAACATAGAAAAGTGACATATTCTGGTCGTACGCTATTCATACATAGACATCAAATATCTTTTCCTAGATGCAGATATTGCCATAGGAGAGACATGTATAGAAACACACATGTGATCAACGGAAGTGCCACCAGATCGATCAGCTAGGTAGCGAGGCTAGTGGCTGAAACAAGGTGATGGCATTGCATTTCGCTTAATACGACTCTTAACAATTACATCTCAAAGCCTGTTCCTTTAATACAATAAACAACGCCAACCAAACTATTATGGAAAAGACAAGCATTGGTTTGTGAACAAAATAAAAAGTTGTTAATTGGGGAGACTAAATAAGGGGAACAATACACTGGGACATAACTTTTGCTAACAACTTACCTGTGAATTCTAGGACGACATTTAGCCGAGAGTAGACGAATAAATGTGTATCCTCTATAGGTAACTGCGATACGATAAGAGTATTAATTCACACGTAAGCACATGTATCACTATATAATAGCATGTGGGGCCTACTCCATCGCCGCACAATTAGTGTAGCACAGATTGTGTATTAGATTTCAAGAAAACTTATATTCGATCTATACAAATTTCTGCCGTGCTCTGAACGTAGAACAACCAACACAACAGAATTTCTGTGAACTTTTCTAACAGTTCATATATCGACACTGCAATTCAAACTGTCCTTGCAGACAAAGAAGTAAGGACATACATTTTGCATTCTTACGACAGCGCGTGCACAGGTCCAACGACTGATAGATTGCGACTATGAGTCTAGGCCAGAACATGTCGCAAGCGTTTGAGCGTTCTCCCGGCCTTTTCATTCATCATAGACTCTCACTCACTCATCCCACTCGTTGGCGCGTGCGGAAGGCGCCGAGAGGGCTGTTATACAGAAAAATGGTTGCTGAATACTTGAAAATGACCCAGCAGGAATTATTGGTCCTGCGTGACGTGTCTGGGCATAGCCGCAGCACATTGATGGCTACAAGGTTGTCAGCTCGTGTCGTCAAATATCGTCATGAACAGGCGAAAAAAAAGGTTGTTGTGGATTAGTGGGCCACGAGAGTTGTCCAACTGTTGTGGAGCGGTGTGGAGAGAGAAAAGTGTGTTTTACGTGGGCAATGCTTGGTCAGGTCTAGATGGTGCATGGATTTTGATTTTGTTGAGGCGTAGAAGTAAACCCGCGGAGATTTGATGGGGTTGTTCTGCTCTTCGATGAGATCACTTGTTCTGTCTTTAGATGAACTCTGTTTGGTTAGCTCTGTTATTGACCTGTGTTAGCTCTGGTGTTGAGTTGTGTTAGCTCTAGTATTGACTTGTGTCAGCTCTATTATTGACCTGTCTTAGCTCTATTATTGATTTGTGTTAGCTCTGTTATTGACTTGTGTTAGCTCTGTTATTGACTTGTGTTAGCCCTGTTATTGACTTGTGTTAGCTCTGTTATTGACTTGTGTTAGCTCTGTTATTGACTTGTGTTAGCTCTGTTATTGACTTGTGTTAGCTCTGTTATTGACTTGTGTTAGCTCTGTTATTGTCTTGTGTTAGCTCTGTTATTAACTTGTGTTAGCCCTGTTATTGACTTGTGTTAGCTCTGTTATTGACTTGTGTAAGCTCTGTTATTGACTTGTGTTAGCTCTGTTATTGTCTTGTGTTAGCTCTGTTATTGCCTTGTGTTGATGCCTTGTGTCAGCTCTGTTATTGACTTGTGTTATCTCTGTTGTTGAGATGGTTACCTCTGTTGTTGACTTGTGTTATTGGTTTATCTCAGCTCTGTTGTTGACTTATATTAACTCTGGTGTTTACTTGTGTTAGCTCTGTGGTTGACTTCTGTTAGCTCTGTTGTTGGCTTGTATTAGCTCTGGTGTTGACATATCTTAGCTCTGCTGATGAATTGTGTTAGCTCTGTTGTTGACGTGTATTGTTGGTTTGTGTCAGATCTGTTGTTGACTTGTATTAGCTCTGGTGTTGACATATGTTACCTCTGTTGTTGAATTGTGTTAGCTCTGTTGTTGAGTTGTGTTAACTCTGTCGATGACTTGCTACTACAACTATGACTACTGCTCCAATGGCTCTTTTCGTCTTGTTAGACGATAGTAATTATGTTATTAGCACAAAGCCCGTGCAGAAATATAGAGACCATGTGTTCCCATACAGTATGGTCCCTCTGTCGATTTGCCTTATTTTCTCCAAGGGAAAGGTTGTTGTTGTTGTTGTTGTTATTATCCCATAGCTGCTGAGCAAGCCTGCTATTAGCAGCCCAATGACATTCTAATATACGTACAAGTCTTCTTCAATTGGTTCACTGCTCCGTACAGTATGTTGGTAATTGTCGGCAGTGCTTGTAAGAATATTTTCCTCATGTCCGCAAGCCCCTTGCAATCAATGAGTAGATGTCGGACTATTTCATCAGGATGAGAGCAATGTTTGCACAACGGCCGGTGCTGGGGATTGATGCGGTTTAAGTGGCTATTGGGTATGTCCTGTTCAGAACTGAAAGATGAGACTTTGATCTCTTCTATGTAGTTTCTTTATGTCATCGTTACTTTTTGGCTGGGACATTTCGCTAAATACACTTCGGCCTGTTGTTCCCGCTGCCCACCTGTTCATCCGGATTTCCCGTGTATTATTGTTAAATATTCCTTTTGCTGTGTGGTTACTGCAGGGTCTATCGAATTATTGTTTCGAGGCTCCTGTTTTTGCCAATCTGTTGGCCATCTCGTCCCCTAGTAGCCCAATATGTCCATGGATCCATTGCAAGATGACATGTATCCAGTGGGCAGTGTTAACGTTGTTGATCGACCTACCCACTAAGAATATCTCCTTTTCTTTGTATGGAGTGTTCTTCAGCGCACCCAGAACCGACTTGGAGTCACTAAACATTACCAAATCCATCAGCAACAATTTGCCTAAGTCAAACTGTTGGTGCCAAATCTCAACTGCTGTTTTTATAGCCTCGGCCTCCGCTTCATAGTTTGAGCGGTTTTCTCCGCATGAATCACAAAACTTGTGGTATTTCATTTGGATACCATACCCTGCAAAAGAGATCGATTTTAATGCTGATTCATGCGTTTAGACCAGAACTGCCGATTTTGGGTAGCTAGATACTGTCTCTAGGCACATGTATTCATGATATTAGGTGTAATCGCCTTGGTGGCTGCCTTTTCTGTCAGGTGTGTTTTTATGTTTTTATATTGTTATGACTGGATGGCAAAGATTTTCCCAAAGATGTTTCGCTCTGTTGTTGAGTTGGTTAGCTCTGTTGTTGACTTGTCTTGTTGGTTTGTGTCAACTCTGTTGTTGAGTTGGTTAGCTCTGTTGTTGACTTGTGTTGTTAGTTTGTCTCAGCTCTGTTGTTGAGTTGGTTAGCTCTGTTGTTGAGTTGGTTAGCTCTGTTGTTGACTTGTCTTGTTGGTTTGTGTCAACTCTGTTGTTGAGTTGTGTTAGCTCTGTTGTTGAGTTGGTTAGCTCTGTTGTTGAGTTGTCTTAGCTCTGTTCTTGACTTGTGTTGTTAGTTTGTCTCAGCTCTGTTGTTGACTTGTGTTGTTAGTTTGTCTCAGCTCTGTTGTTGACTTGTGTTGTTAGTTTGTCTCAGCTCTGTTTTTTGAGTTGGTTAGCTCTGTTGTTGACCTGTGTTGTTAGTTTGTCTCAGCTCTGTTGTTGAGTTGGTTAGCTCTGTTGTTGACTTGTGTTGTTAGTTTGTCTCAGCTCTGTTCTTTACTTGTGTTGTTAGTTTGTCTCAGCTCTGTTGTTGACTTGTGTTGTTAGTTTGTCTCAGCTCTGTTGTTGAGTTGGTTAGCTCTGTTGTTGACTTGTGTTGTTAGTTTGTCTCAGCTCTGTTCTTTACTTGTGTTTTTAGTTTGTCTCAGCTCTGTTGTTGACTTGCGTTGTTAGTTTGTCTCAGCTCTGTTCTTTACTTGTGTTGTTAGTTTGTCTCAGCTCTGTTGTTGACTTGTGTTGTTAGTTTGTCTCAGCTCTGTTGTTGACTTGTGTTGTTAATTTGTCTCAGCTCTGTTGTTGACTTGTGTTGTTAGTTTGTCTCAGGTCTGTTGTTGACGTGTGCTGTTAGTTTGTCTCAGCTCTGTTGTTGAGTTGGTTAGCTCTGTTGTTGAGTTGTGTTAGCTCTGCTGTTCAGTTGGTTAGCTCTGTTGTTGAGTTATGTTAGCTCTGTTAATGACTGCTACTACTACCCTTGCTACTACAACTATGACTACTGCTCCATTGGCTCTTTCGTCTCGTCAGACGTGATTGATTTTGTTATTAGCACAAAGCCCGGGCAGAAATATAGAGACCACGTGATCCCCATACAGTATGGCCCTTAACACGGTCTGCCTTGTTTACTCCAAGGGAAAGGTGATATCAATAGATTTGGAACAAGGCAAGCTGCAGAAGCTGCCGGATCAGCAGAGCAATGCTCTATCTGTTCGCCTGTCGGGGCTTCACTCCTAGACCAGTCGCCAACCAAGGCTAAGGGCCTTGTGTGCCCTACCACAACACTCAGCTGAGGTTGTCTTTTCTCGCTCTAGGATAATGTATTGTATCCTCTTTCGCACATCGTCGGTTGCCAGGTTTGGTAGATAATGACCAACTTTCAGAGTTATCCGAAAACAAGTTGCACAGCCATATCTGGCGAAACCCGACAAGATACGTCAGTATTCTATCTGCAAGACTTCAGACGGTTTGTAATCAGATTTTTCTTTCTCCTAGATAAGCTGCCTTCCTAGACTTTCGAGCCCCATCTGCCCGAAACTACTGGTTTTAAGGTGCCAGTTACTCACCTTCCGCCACTTCCCCTGTTAGTCAAAACGGTTCTGCCGCGCAAAGGCCAGGAGATGGACTTTGTTGTCAGAGGGTATATGAGACGCACGCGATGGGAGCATTTAGTTGGTGGTGAGAGTTCATATAAACCCCACCCCCGGCTATAACAACTTTTAGAACTACTACTATCCTTACTAATACCACTAATAGTACTACTTGTGCTACTGCTGCTACGACTACTATTACCCTTACTACCACTACTACTATTATTGCTGCAACTTCTACGACACCACTACTTCTACTGTTTCCACAATACTACTACTACTGCTACTACTACCACTACTACTACTCTAAGCATTACTACTACTACTACTACTGCTACTACTACTTCTTCTGTTCTTTTACTACTACCACTACAACTACTACTGGTAGCATTACCACAATTTTTCAAAATCACTATTACTACTACTACTTATACTACTACTTATACTACTACTTATACTACTCATATTGTTACTACTACGTATACTACTCATATTACTACTACTACTCATACTACTACTTATACTACTACTTATACTACTACTTATACTACTCATATTGTTACTACTACTTATACTACTATTTATACTACTACTTATACTACTCATATTGTTACTACTACTTATACTACTATTTATACTACTACTACTTATACTACTCATATTGTTACTACTACTTATACTACTACTTATACTACTACTTATACTACTCATATTACTACTACTATTTATACTACTACTTATACTACTCATATTGCTACTACTACTTATACTACTACTTATACCACAACTTATACTACTACTTATACTACTCATATTGCTACTACTATTTATACTACTACTTATACCACAACTTATACTACTACTTATACTACTACTTATTCTACTAATTATACTACTACTATGACTACTATTACTACTATTAAATACTGATACCACTACTTCAAAAACTAATACTACTGCCACTCTTGCGCTTGATCGTTCATCCCCAGAACAAGATTCAGATTTGTCTTAGTAAGATCTTCGTTGGTTTATAAGACTGTTTTATCTTCGTCCTGTCTCTCCAGGCCAGATGTGTTCTCTCTTCATTTCTATCTGAGAATACAAGGATGTGCTCCACAGTCGTGTTAACCTCCCAACATGAGCACCTGTCATCTGCCTCAATCCTCGTTTTGTTGCAAAGATGCAACTCACGTCTGGTATGCCACGTTCTAAGTCTGAACATGGCGACTTGTTTTACCTTAGTTAAACCATAGTGGTCGTTCTTCTGAAGTGGATCAACCAATTTTCTCCTGAAGCTGGCTTTAGTCATGGTCTTGTCCTCATTATATCTGATGATCAGGTTTGTTTGTGGGGAAGCTCCTCCACACTTTGCTAGCATGACTGCATCTTCATTGCCACCGATATTTCAGTGGGATGGGATCCACTGAATGATCAAGAAATGTATATGTCCTGCTTAGAGATTTTTATCAGGTAGAACATACATTGCTCGAGATCTCCATCTTTATGTTGTTTTAGCTATGCTAATTCTGACGAAACATCAGTTAGGAATACAATATTTTTTGATGGGTATTTTCATCTTGGATTACAAGCAGCGACCCTCAGTTGTTCTGCTTCCACACAGAAGTTATTGCAGTATGTTCCCCTTGTTAGAATGAGAGTTGTTTCCCTTTTCCGTTCTTCAGTCTGAAATGTATCGCTCCACCTGCATGTGGCTGTTGGCAGACCCGTATGTAGTTACGTGTATCCATGTTTCTGGCCAGTGTGCTTTCATAATTCCGTGGCGAAGTGGTTAAGCCGTCGGCCTCGTGATCATGTGGTGTGGGTTCAACTCCTGACTCCGCCGTCTTTTTCACGGGTGCTTGATGCGGAGTCCCCTGTATCTCGTAGTCGCCCCCTGGTTGTCTTGTCCTTGACTTGCCACTTGGGTCGGGCGGCTTGAGACGAGAGAGTGAGGATAAAACGTAGTGCAGTTAATCCTTACTAAAAATAGCACTAGCAAAATTAATTATGCCATCATCGTCTACGATGGACGGCGGCCTTTGTCTGCCTTTTCCCTCCTAATATTATTCTTATGTAATAATTTTCTTTTCTAAACCTTTTTTCTTTTAATTTCTACCATCAGAGAATGTTTTATTAAACTGTGAAATGTGTGCTACTTGTTCCAGAAATCTAGCTAATGCGTGGCTAATTTTGTTTTCTTCTGCTATTACCAGATCTGTTTTTAAATTGTAGCAGAGTCCAGGTTTCCACTATCTATAATGTTACCACACTCATCCACATCATTCACGACCACACACAGCAAATAACATAGCACACATCAGGTGGCAGATGTATTCTATGAATGCTCTTACAAGAACTATTCAAGTGAGTGCAATGTGATTGCTACAATATAAGAAATACAAGTTATCTAAATAGATACTCGGAGTTTATAAGCATAAGCTATTGATGTTACTCCCAACTAATCCAACCCAGTTCTAGCCGCACGTTGCCCTCCCCTTATATGACCCTCAACACACTCTAAACAAAACTCGTCCTCACGTTCGTATTCCGTGACACTCAGATCCCCTCAGGCGGGTGATCTGGGTACAATAAATTCAATATATTCAACGTATACTCACATATGATCACACACTCAATCGATCTGCGTATACACACGCTCTGGAACATACAGCGTTCTCTCGGTGTCTATACACACCATACATACATCCAGATCCTTCCTGGTCGACCTGTACACTCGCGTAACTCTTCAGAATATACATCGTTCCCTCGGTGTCTACACACACCACACATACATCTAGATCTCTCTTAAACACAGGGCGCCCAACACACACTGTATAGAGCCACTGGCCAAGTCTCGAAGGCGTATGCTGGTTCAGCGAACCTGTTCTCACACATTCGTAAAAACAGCCTATCAATCACTCTTCTATTAATTCGGTGAGCTAAACAGACTCCTAGCTAAATTATCAGTCTCTCTCTCTCTCTCTCTCTCTCTCTCTCTCTCTCTCTCTCTCTCTCTCTCTCCATGGCCAGTCTGCTTGAGTTAAACTTTGTCTAGTATTATATAGTCTCAAGCAGTATCAGAGCTGTCCAATGGCCAGTCTGTCGAATTTCTTGATCCAGCCATTCAGCTGCCACTGGAACGCATCACTCTAACTCCTGTCACTCATCCCACACTACCGAAATCGGAACGCCAGTGGTCAGCACCTAGCCTCTTACCTGTTTTGGAAACCTTCTTTCCCCCAACCCCGTTTTCCTTTGTTGACCTAGTATTAAGACGGTTAGTGACCTTGGCGTAGTGTCGTGAAGTTAGTTGACATTGGCAAACATTCAGGTACCTTTGTTCTCAGAGTCGGCGACAATATCACTCCTGCCCTAAGCGCTTCTGCTCGGGCTGGAACTGTTACAAAATGAAGTGGTCTCTCTTCCGTGGCGATTTATCCTATCATATATTTTCATTTATTACTGATACTGATCAAACTGCCCGTTTGTCTATCGGTGAGCCAAACCGAAATCCAACGCCGTTCTTAGCAAAACAGAACACAAATAATGTTCGTCAGTAATTGTGTCAAAACAGAAACCAAGGTTGGTTTCAGTACCAAATATGTTAAATATTTCGTTGTTAATAGTTGCCCATCGCAAACGAAATTGACAACAGCGTCAGACATGTGTTTTGATGTGACTGCATTTGATTGTACATTCCGGTCAGAGCGGATCTGACGTTTTACGCTTGGTCACGTGGATAGTTCAGTATCTAATATATGTGTCACGTGTCTTAACATGTGTAGCTTAACTGTTACCTTGTGTAGCAGTGTGGGCCTCCTGTTCCTAGTTTGTGTAGCAGTGTGAGGCCTCCTGTCCCTAGCTTGTGTAGCAGTGTGAGCCTCCTGTTCCTAACTTGTGTAGCAGTGTGGGCCTCCAGTTCCTAGCGTGTGTAGCAGTGTGAGGCCTCCTGTCCCTAGCTTGTGTAACAGTGTGGGCCTCCTGCCTCGAGCTTGTGTAGCAGTGTGGGCCTCCTGTTCCTAGCTTGTGTAGCAGTGTGGGCCTCCTGTCCCTAGCTTGTGTAGCGGTGTGGGCCTCTTGTCCCTAGCTTGTGTAGTAGTGGGGGCCTCCTGTCTCTAGGTTGTGTAGCAGTGTGTGGCTTCCTGCTGTGAGCTTGTGTTCCTTCTGGAGAGGACATAGTCAATAAGACCTCACTTCTTATACCAGGGATACATCCACGACGCCTAGTTACGAACGGACAGTCGAACCATGGTGTTACTGAGAGATTGTTAATGGCCTTTCAGTACAGTTCCACCTGCTCCAGTCGAACGTGTAGCCGCCTAGAACTTCTGTGATCTGACACTCTCAGGATAATCTTGTCTTCATAAGAGATACTACATTCATCGTGTAGCGTACCAGTTCAATGCCTGCTAGCGCCCTCCTCATGTCATTGTTCAGCGCCCTCCTCATGTCATTGTTAGCGCCCGTTGGCCAGGTTATGTGCCAGATATGGAACATCCCTTTTAGCTAATGGTTTATAATCATTAGTACTTGCACAGGGGGTGTTAGCTTGGATCACAGGTGTTAGCTTGGATCACAGGGGTTGTGAGCTTGGATCACAAGGGGTGTGAGCTTGGTTCACAGGGGGTGTTAGCTTGAATCACAGGAGGTGTTAGCTTGGTTCACATGTGTTAGCTTGGATCACAGGGGGTGTGAATTTGGTTCACAAAGGGTGTTAGCTTGATTCACAGGGGGTGTTAGCTTGGTTCACAAAGGGTGTTAGCTTGGTTCACAGGGAAGTAGCTTAGATCCCATGAGGTGTTAGCTTGGTTCACAAGTGCTATAATGGTTCACGGGTGTTAGCTTGGTTCACAAGTGTTATAATGGTTCACATGTGTTAGCTTGGTTCACATGCGTTAGCTTGGATCACATGAGGTGTTAGTTCGGATCACAGGAGGTGTTAGCTTGGATCACAGGAGGTGTTAGCTTGGATCACACGGGGTATTAGCTTGGATCACAGGGGGTGTGAGCTTGGTTCACAAAGGGTGTTAGCTTGGTTCACAGGGACGTTAGCTTGGATCACATGAGGTGATAGCTTGGTTCACAAGTGGTATAATGGTTCACATGTGTTAGCATGGTTCACAGGTGTTAGCTTAGTTAACAAGTGTTATAATGGTTCACATGTGTTAGCTTGGTTCACATGTGTTAGCTTGGATCACAAGAAGTGTTAGCTTGAATCACAGGAGGTGTTAGCTTGGATCACAAGAGGTATTAGCTTGGATCACAGGAGGTGTTAGCTTGGATCACATGAGGTGTTAGCTTGGATCACAGGAGGTGTTAGCTTGGATCACAGGAGGTGTTAGCTTGGATCACACGGGGTATTAGCTTAGATCACAGGGGGTGTGAGCTTGGTTCACAAAGTGTGTTAGCTTGGTTCACAGGGACGTTAGCTTGGATCACATGAGGTGATAGCTTGGTTCACAAGTGGTATAATGGTTCACATGTGTTAGCTTGGTTCACCGGTGTTAGCTTAGTTAACAAGTGTTATAATGATTCACATGTGTTAGCTTGGTTCACATGTGTTAGCTTGGATCACAAGAGGTGTTAGCTTGAATCACAGGAGGTGTTAGCTTGGATCACAGGAGGTATTAGCTTGGATCACAGGAGGTGTTAGTTTGGATCACATGAGGTGTTAGCTTGGATCACAGGAGGTGTTAGCTTGGATCACAGGAGGTGTGAGCTTGGTTCACATGTGTTGGTTTGGATCACAGGGGGTGTTAGCTTGGTTCACGGGTGTTAGCTTGGTTTACATGTGTTAGGTTGGATCACATGATGAGTTAGCTTGGATCACAGGAGATGTTAGCTTGGCTCACATGTGCTGTTAGCTTGGTTCACATGTGTTAGCTTGGTTCACAGGTGTTAGCTTGGTTCACATGGGGTGTTAGCTTGGTTCACATGTGTTAGCTTGGTTCACATGTGTTAGCTTGGTTCACAGGGGGTGTTAGCTTGGTTCACATGTGTTAGCTTGGTTCACATGTGTTAGCTTGGTTCACAGGTGTTAGCTTGGTTCACATATGTTAGATTCGTTCACAGGGGGTGTTAGCTTGGTTCACATGTGCTAGGTTGGTTCACATGTGTTAGCTTGGTTCACATGTGTTAGCTATGTTCACATGTATTAGCTTTGTGCACAGGTGTTAGCTTGGTTTATAGGTGTTAGCTTGGCTCACATGTATTAGCTTGGTTCACAGGATGTGTCAGCTTGGTTCACAGGGGGGTGTTAGCTTGGTTCACATGTATTAGCTTGGTTCACATGTGTTAGCTTGGTTCACAGGGGGTGTTAGCTTGGTTCACATGTGTTAGCTTGGATCACAGGAGGTGTTAGCTTGGATCACATGAGATGTTAGATTGGTTCACATGTGTTAGCTTGGTTCACAGGGGGTGTTAGCTTGGAACACAGGAGGTGCTGGCTTGGATCACAGGAGGTGTTAGCTTTGTTCACAGAATGTGTTAGCTTGGTTCACATGTGTTAGCTTGGATCACATGATGAGTTAACTTGGATCACAGGAGGTGTTAGCTTGGCTCACATGTGCTGTTAGCTTGGTTCATATGTGTTATCTTGGTTCACAGTTGTTAGCTTGGTTCACATTGGGTGTTAGCTTGGTTCACATGTGTTAGCTTGGTTCATATGTGTTAGCTTGGTTCACAGGGGGTGTTAGCTTGGTTCACATGTGCTAGCTTGATTCACATGTGTTATCTTCGTTCACAGGGGGTGTTAACTTGGTTCAAATGTGTTAGCTTGGTTCACATTCACAGGTGTTAGCTTGGTTCACATGTGTTAACTTGTTTCACATGTGTTAGCTTGATTCACAGGTGTTAGCTTGGTTCACATGTGTTAGCTTGGCTCACATGTGTTAGCTTGGTTCACATGATGTGTTAGCTTGGTTCACATGGGGTGTTAGCTTGGTTCACATGGGGTGTTAGCTTGGTTCACAGGTATTAGCTTGGCTCACATGTGTTAGCTTGGCTCACATGAGGTGATAGCTTGGTTCACAAGTGGTATAATGGTTCACATGTGTTAGCTTGGTTCACCGGTGTTAGCTTAGTTAACAAGTGTTATAATGGTTCACATGTGTTAGCTTGGTTCACATGTGTTAGCTTGGATCACAAGAGGTGTTAGCTTGAATCACAGGAGGTGTTAGCTTGGATCACAGGAGGTATTAGCTTTGATCACAGGAGGTGTTAGCTTGGATCACATGAGGTGTTAGCTTGGATCACAGAAGGTGTTAGCTTGGATCACAGGAGGTGTGAGCTTGGTTCACATGTGTTGGCTTGGATCACAGGGGGTGTTAGCTTGGTTCACGGGTGTTAGCTTGGTTTACATGTGTTAGGTTGGATCACATGATGAGTTAGCTTGGATCACAGGAGATGTTAGCTTGGCTCACATGTGCTGTTAGCTTGGTTCACATGTGTTAGCTTGGTTCACATGTGTTAGCTTGGTTCACATGGGGTGTTAGCTTGGTTCACATGTGTTAGCTTGGTTCACATGTGTTAGCTTGGTTCACGTGTTTTAGCTTGGTTCACAGGGGGTGTTAGCTTGGTTCACATGTGCTAGGTTGGTTCATATGTGTTAGCTTGGTTCACATGTGTTAGCATGGTTCACATGTGTTAGCTTTGTGCACAGGTGTTAGCTTGGTCTATAGGTGTTAGCTTGGCTCACATGTGTTAGGTTGGATCACATGATGAGTTAGCTTGGATCACAGGAGATGTTAGCTTGGCTCACATGTGCTGTTAGCTTGTTTCACATGTTTTAGCTTGGTTCACATGTGTTAGCTTGGTTCACATGGGGTGTTAGCTTGGTTCACATGTGTTAGCTTGGTTCACAGGGGGTGTTAGCTTGGTTCATATGTGTTAGCTTGGTTCACATGTGTTAGCTTGGTTCACGTGTGTTAGCATGGTTCACAGGGGGTGTTAGCTTGGTTCACATGTGTTAGCTTGGTTCACAGGTGTTAGCTTGGTTCACATATGTTAGATTCGTTCACAGGGGGTGTTAGCTTGGTTCACATGTGCTAGGTTGGTTCACATGTGTTAGCTTGGTTTACATGTGTTAGCTTGGTTCACATGTGTTAGCTTTGTGCACAGGTGTTAGCTTGGTTTATAGGTGTTAGCTTGGCTCACATGTATTAGCTTGGTTCACAGGATGTGTCAGCTTGGTTCACAGGGGGGTGTTAGCTTGGTTCACATGTATTAGCTTGGTTCACATGTGTTAGCTTGGTTCACAGGGGGTGTTAGCTTGGTTCACATGTGTTAGCTTGGATCACAGGAGGTGTTAGCTTGGATCACATGAGATGTTAGATTGGTTCACATGTGTTAGCTTGGTTCACATGTGTTAGCTATGTTCACATGTATTAGCTTTGTGCACAGGTGTTAGCTTGGTTTATAGGTGTTAGCTTGGCTCACATGTATTAGCTTGGTTCACAGGATGTGTCAGCTTGGTTCACAGGGGGGTGTTAGCTTGGTTCACATGTATTAGCTTGGTTCACATGTGTTAGCTTGGTTCACAGGGGGTGTTAGCTTGGTTCACATGTGTTAGCTTGGATCACAGGAGGTGTTAGCTTGGATCACATGAGATGTTAGATTGGTTCACATGTGTTAGCTTGGTTCACAGGGGGTGTTAGCTTGGAACACAGGAGGTGCTGGCTTGGATCACAGGAGGTGTTAGCTTTGTTCACAGAATGTGTTAGCTTGGTTCACATGTGTTAGCTTGGATCACATGATGAGTTAACTTGGATCACAGGAGGTGTTAGCTTGGCTCACATGTGCTGTTAGCTTGGTTCATATGTGTTATCTTGGTTCACAGTTGTTAGCTTGGTTCACATTGGGTGTTAGCTTGGTTCACATGTGTTAGCTTGGTTCATATGTGTTAGCTTGGTTCACAGGGGGTGTTAGCTTGGTTCACATGTGCTAGCTTGATTCACATGTGTTATCTTCGTTCACAGGGGGTGTTAACTTGGTTCAAATGTGTTAGCTTGGTTCACATTCACAGGTGTTAGCTTGGTTCACATGTGTTAACTTGTTTCACATGTGTTAGCTTGATTCACAGGTGTTAGCTTGGTTCACATGTGTTAGCTTGGCTCACATGTGTTAGCTTGGTTCACATGATGTGTTAGCTTGGTTCACATGGGGTGTTAGCTTGGTTCACATGGGGTGTTAGCTTGGTTCACAGGTATTAGCTTGGCTCACATGTGTTAGCTTGGCTCACATGAGGTGATAGCTTGGTTCACAAGTGGTATAATGGTTCACATGTGTTAGCTTGGTTCACCGGTGTTAGCTTAGTTAACAAGTGTTATAATGGTTCACATGTGTTAGCTTGGTTCACATGTGTTAGCTTGGATCACAAGAGGTGTTAGCTTGAATCACAGGAGGTGTTAGCTTGGATCACAGGAGGTATTAGCTTTGATCACAGGAGGTGTTAGCTTGGATCACATGAGGTGTTAGCTTGGATCACAGAAGGTGTTAGCTTGGATCACAGGAGGTGTGAGCTTGGTTCACATGTGTTGGCTTGGATCACAGGGGGTGTTAGCTTGGTTCACGGGTGTTAGCTTGGTTTACATGTGTTAGGTTGGATCACATGATGAGTTAGCTTGGATCACAGGAGATGTTAGCTTGGCTCACATGTGCTGTTAGCTTGGTTCACATGTGTTAGCTTGGTTCACATGTGTTAGCTTGGTTCACATGGGGTGTTAGCTTGGTTCACATGTGTTAGCTTGGTTCACATGTGTTAGCTTGGTTCACGTGTTTTAGCTTGGTTCACAGGGGGTGTTAGCTTGGTTCACATGTGCTAGGTTGGTTCATATGTGTTAGCTTGGTTCACATGTGTTAGCATGGTTCACATGTGTTAGCTTTGTGCACAGGTGTTAGCTTGGTCTATAGGTGTTAGCTTGGCTCACATGTGTTAGGTTGGATCACATGATGAGTTAGCTTGGATCACAGGAGATGTTAGCTTGGCTCACATGTGCTGTTAGCTTGTTTCACATGTGTTAGCTTGGTTCACATGTGTTAGCTTGGTTCACATGGGGTGTTAGCTTGGTTCACATGTGTTAGCTTGGTTCACAGGGGGTGTTAGCTTGGTTCATATGTGTTAGCTTGGTTCACATGTGTTAGCTTGGTTCACGTGTGTTAGCATGGTTCACAGGGGGTGTTAGCTTGGTTCACATGTGTTAGCTTGGTTCACAGGTGTTAGCTTGGTTCACATATGTTAGATTCGTTCACAGGGGGTGTTAGCTTGGTTCACATGTGCTAGGTTGGTTCACATGTGTTAGCTTGGTTTACATGTGTTAGCTTGGTTCACATGTGTTAGCTTTGTGCACAGGTGTTAGCTTGGTTTATAGGTGTTAGCTTGGCTCACATGTATTAGCTTGGTTCACAGGATGTGTCAGCTTGGTTCACAGGGGGGTGTTAGCTTGGTTCACATGTATTAGCTTGGTTCACATGTGTTAGCTTGGTTCACAGGGGGTGTTAGCTTGGTTCACATGTGTTAGCTTGGATCACAGGAGGTGTTAGCTTGGATCACATGAGATGTTAGATTGGTTCACATGTGTTAGCTTGGCTCACGTGTGTTAGCTTGGCTCACATGTGTTAGCTTGGTTCACATGATGTGCTAGCTTGGTTCACATGGGGTGTTAGCTTGGTTCACATGTATTAGCTTGGTTCACAGGTGTTCGCTTGGTTCATATGTGTTAGCTTGGTTCACAAGTGTTAGCTTGGTTCACATGTGTTAGATTGGTTCACATCTTGTGTTAGCTTGGTTCACATGATGTGTTAGCTTGGTTCACATGTGTTAGTTTGGTTTACATGTGTTAGCTTGGTTCACAGGATGTGTCAGCTTGGTTCACATGTGTTAGCTTGGTTCACATGTGTTAGATTGAATCACAGGGGGTATTAGCTTGGTTCACATGGAGTGTTGGCGTGATTTACAAGTGATGTTAGCTTGGTTCACAGGGGATGTTAGCTTGGTTCACAAGAGGTGTTAGCTTGGTTCCCAATTCCAACGGTCCACGTGCAGAGCAACCCCTTCGCAGTTTGACAGCCTGATAATATCGTAGATTTTGTCATGGTACACCCATATTTGTCAGTCGACCCAGCTGTAAATTGGTACCAGGCTAAATGAAGATATAGTGTTGGAGCTTACGGGGGATCTACAGAGATTGTGCTCTGTTGTGGGCACTTCCAGTAATGAAAAGGACTGAGCTCATATATTATGGAAGGAAAGGGGGGTGGGGGTGGGGGCGGGGGGGGGGGGAGAGGGATGCAGGTGCAATGAAGTTGGTTCTTTGAACCATTTTCGAATACATTCTGACAACAATGTCACACTGACATCTGTTATTTTGAATTAAATAACGTGGGCTTTTATATTGACTTAAAAATAATTTTAAAATATTTTAAAGTGAAACAGATCTTAACTGTGTAGATTTATTAGTGTAGATTTTAGACATGTCTTATTCAAGTTAGAAGGGGTGGGAGTAGATCATTGATAGTCAGTAGCCATTCATTGTTTCTTTTGGAACTAAACTAACAAAGCTAGCCAGTGCAAATGTACTCAAATCTGGACATAGGAATGCTTGGAATTCATTTGTTGGTTTTCAAGCCACGCAGATGTTAAAACTACGTAATCTTGCATAACGATTAGACGCCGAGACGTCTGTTACAGCATGATCAGTAGGGACGAAAGAGACCGGACACGCTATTAACTGGTTTTACTTAAATCTCGAGAAGGAATAAAAACCTAGGAACAAGATCTGGAAAAAGCCGCGGATATAGAAAAGCCAAAATCAGATTCATTCGGGTGCGAGCCGTGGAGAGACAAGTCGGCAACAAGCGGAGAGATAAGTCGCCATCATTTGGATACGAGATAGCGCAGAGACAAGAGGACAGATTCATTCGGGAGCAAGCAGTGGGGAGAACAAATCGGCAGCGAGCGGAGAGACAAGTGGACATCATTCGGCAGCGAGCAACTAGGAAAACTAGACCGTCTTGATAACGGAAAAAGAAAGCAGATTTATTTTTGAAGCCCAGGGAGAGAGGCTTTGACAGACAATCTTTCACGACAAGAGTCAAGATGTTCAGCAGCATATCAAGGAGAGGTAAATAGTAATGCAATTGATGTTTTGCATAGCAAGTGTTTCAAACAGATATAGTAGTGCGTCATGAGGAACACGCACGTTAGTAATCTTAGATACTATTATTCGCATTGCTGCTGAGAATCCAGCGTCTAACAGAAGTGTCTAAAGAAATCAGCGTCTTAGCAGAAGTATCTAAAAAGTCAAGCGTCTAATTAGAGAGATATTTGACTAGCACAGCGATCCAGCTCTTCGGCGACCACTATCATCGACACAGAGGTATTCAAGAAAACACGGTCTTTTTCATGCTTCGAAGACTCAGATGGCTGGGACACAATCGGAGGATGCACACTGGCTGAATACCACACGATTTTCTTTATTACAGAATTCTGAATTACAGTTGGGGAAAAAGGCTAAGTGTCTGTAGTCCATTACTTTGGTATAACCATATGTACAAGGGGGCTATGAATGATGCAGGCGTCGATGCGGAATCATGGGAACAGGACGCCATTGATCGTGTTGCAGGATCAAGAATGAAATACAGAAAAAGAAGATACTGGTCAAAGATAGGCTAAGAACTCAGCGTTTGAGAAGACACACCACATCATGAATTTCTTTCAACACACTGTGGAAGACATTTCTGTTCTCAGATTGGTCATGCGAGTCACATTCATTATCGTCATGGATTGTAGTTATATCCCTTTTTTTCAAAGTACAACATACTATCGCCTGACAAGACGGACACAGCCAATGAATCATGTTAATCGTACTACATAACAAGTGTCTGATGATAAATAGACAAATGTTGTTTAAACTCATTTCAATATTTTGCCTTGGAGTACTAGGCTGGACAGAACGCTGAAAACAATTCATCTCGCCATCTTGTTGGTGGCCCCCGAGTAGGCGATTAAAATTTTGGGCCACCATGACGCCACTTTTCGTTTGCATCTGTTGTTAGACAAGTACAAAACATACCCGCCCATCTGTATTGTTCTTAAACAACGCACTATCTACTACATATTTGAAGGAACGTACGCCAGATTTCTAAATTGTGAATTCAGTCCCTTGGAGATGTCAATGTTCTTCGCTCCATTGACCAGTGAGCGGCTGAAAGCGTCTCTGCACCTACAGTTCGCAGATTACATAATTGGCAGCCACATACCTTGGATGGAATAACCTTGCTGTTGAATATATGATTTCCTGCCTTGTCATTTCTCATCAGCTGAAGTGTGGGTTTGATACGAAGTGAACAGCCATCCTGTCGATATCCTTCGTGAAATCTCACGGTTTTTTTTCGTTAAAGTTCGTAATTTCTAGGCTCAGGTAAATGTCTGCGTTGATTTCGAAGGGCTAATTTCCTAGTCGCAGATCCACTATGAGCAAAAAAAATGTTTCATATTTATTGGATTTTGTTTCTATTCATTTTAAGATGAACTGCTTGCTATTCTGAGCTCATTTAGATATATATTTCTCAGCTTCCCTCAATCGCTGTGACTGAAGAGGACTATCTTCCCAAATCAGTTTTGTAATGGGTTCCTCAAGGGTTGCTGAGAAACAGGTTAGGAAATTGTATCCCCCTGATGAACGCTATCTTGTATTGGTACGAACGGCAAGTTGTATTGGTACGAACGATATCTTGTATTGATATGTTTATTGGCCTATAAATATGGCTTATATCGGTTGAGTATGTTTCATGTATCTCTTTCATCAGCTGAGCAGACTTTATTTCAATACCTTGATTTCAATTGTCATCCATTTATGCAGTTATTTCAATGCTGTAGAATACTTTCATAGTTCACAAAGCACAAAGGCATACGCACTTCCCGTGTCATCTCTATTAACTGGTTGATTGTGTGGAGGTGGTCTGTGGTGGAGTAGTCTTTCATGAATCCTGCCTGCTCTCGCTGTTGATTCTCGTTAATTTGCTTCTCTAGTCTGTTCACAATCACTTTTGTAAAGAAAAGTTTGATGAAAACAAACAGATCGAAGGTAGTTTGTCAGTTTTCCTGACTCCTCTTTTGTGCATCAAAATTGTTTCTGAAGTTTTTCATTGGTCCAGGATTCTACCTTCATTAAGGCATTTGTTGAAACGTTCAACTATCGGCCATGTTAAATATCCTCTTGCCTGCATGTCTTCAGTTGTGATTATATCATGTGGACGACGTGAGCTAGTGGTTAAGTGACACGGCTCACAAACCGAGGGTGCTGGGTTCGATCCCCATCACAGCACCGGCCGTTACCCCGGGGAAGCAAATGGAGAAGAAAATGCAGGAGAAAGCAGACCCTTACATAAAATGAATGCCGAAGTCGGATACACTGAGCCGACAGGCGCAAAATAAAAACCGTAGTACAACGCACACCGCCTTGTGGAATATAGAAATAAGGCGAACGCAAGAAGAAGACAAAAAATGAAATATCTAGTCCTGCGGCTTTACCTGAGTGCATATATTTCATCTCATTCATTTCGATTTTCGGTATCGGCAGATTTCGTATTCTGTTGCTTGTTGTTAACTGCAGCCATTGATGTGAACAAGTCAGTGGAATACTTTTAACTTCTTCTATATTCGCTCTATCTACGTTTCATGGTCGTATCATGTTCATCATTTAGAGCTTTCAAAAGACACTTCGACTGATAACGATCTTATATACATTTGATTAAACTTCGTCTTGGCTGCTGTGATCAGTTTTTGCTATCTATGCTGCTCTTAGTCTACTTTGAGTGTGGCCCTGACCTGCTTATTAAACCCACATAGCTCGATCGTATTGAGCTGACCAATTCATTTGAGCAGTCGCTTCTTTGATATGAATTTTAGTGTCATTATTAATTCGACTGCATTTTGTTGCAGTATTTTTGTCACAGTGATGCCATTTTGCAGCTTGCTTATCGTCAGTCCCAGGTGGCAGGTAAAAGATCCTGGGCACTGACAATCTGGACACTGACAATCTTGGCAAAAATAATATTGGCACTGACAATCTGAGCACTGACAATCTGGGAACTGATGTTCTGGGCACAATCTGAGCACTGACAATCTGGGTACAGACAATCTGGCACTGACAATCTGGGCACTGACAATCTGGGCACTGACAATCTTGGCACAGACAATCTGGGCTCTGACAATCTGGGCACAATCTGAGCACTAACAATCTGGGCACAGACAATCTGGCACCGACAATCTGGGCACTGACAATCTGGACACAGACAATCTGGGAACTGACAATCTGGGAACTGACAATCTGGGAACTGACAATTTGGGCACAATCTGAACACTGACAATCTAGGCACAGACAATCTGGGCACTAACAATCTGGGCACTGACAATCTGAGCACAGACAATTTGAGCTCTGACAATCTGGGAACAATCTGAGCACTGACAATCTGGGAGCTGACAATGAATGGAATGTGTTGACGAATATTCGGTGCAAGGAGTCTGACAATAGTAAAACCAACTCCACCGACCTGATATCGGTCTCCTTCAGCACCAGTGTGGATTCCGTCACCAACGTCACACTAATTGTAGGGCAATTCGGCCTTAGCACGGTCTACACCGATTCCAGTCATGTCATTCGGAGATAAAAACTGTCCTTTTATTGATGCCGCCTAGGTAGTCTATGTCCGCTTTTCAGATTGCTTAATATTACCCTAATTCTGTTTTCTTGATGTCCTTGTGTGGAGAGCTCCGGTATATTTACCCTTTCTATGCAAATCTGCCAGGTCGTTCTGTGAAATGCATTGTACCGTGTATCCATTGGTCCGCCTTTTTTACCTGTAATTGGTTATAATAATTTTCGCCTAGGCATCTAGGGCCCGTTGTATCGATCGACCACTACCAAGTCTAATTTCTGAGGCTTGAAGCCAAACTTCGTCCAAGGCTGAAGGAGAGACTGCTATCTATTGGAGCCATGTAGAACAGGGGCATTCCCTCCCAAGCCTCCAGCCGGCCCCTCCCACGCCTCCAGCCGGAAAGTGGGAGATCGTTGTTACACTTAACTGACTTGGACATTATCTTATGAGCCGGAACTTCCTGATCCAGTCAGACCACGTGACCAAACACCGACAGGCGGCGGCGGACCAGAATGTCCGAGATGGAGGGAAGACTCGTCTTTGCAGAAACCTCGACATTACAGGCGAGATCTAACCACCCTAACCACCAGATATCAAGGATCCTTCGCTAGTTGTGCAAATAAAAGTCACCTCGATATTGGCTATCTATCTATCTATATTCATTTGTAATTATCCATCTGTTTGTATTTCAACCGTCTGTGGACGGGGGAGATTTGATTGGCTGATCGAATCACATGACATAGTTATAAGTGGGTCAAAGTGGCGTTGGTATCTAGATCCGATCATACCATCCCCAATGGCAGTGTCTTTGCAATAGGACTACATTTACTGTTTTCTTTTTTTTATATATCAAGTTCTTATTTGCAATAGGTAATGGGTGTACAATTAGTGAGGGTTATGTTGGATGATATTACGTCAGGATGTGTGTGTGGAGGTTGTGTTGAATGATTGTTTGTCAGGACACGTGTGTGAAAGTTGTGTATAATGACGGTATGTCTGTATAGTTAGTGCAAGTTCTGTAAGCTGACATTATGTCACGACACGCGTGTGGAGGTTGTGTAAGCTGACATTAAGTCAGGACATGTGTGTGAAGGTTGTGCTAGATGATATAATGTCAGGACATGTGTGTGAAGATTGTGAAAGCTGATACTGTCAGGACACGTGTGTGGAGGTCGTGTAAGAGGAAATGTAAAATGTTATAAACACGCACATTAGGTTGATCAGGAAGAATGGGGTCCGATAGATGCCCAGCTGTTTGTGGTGCGATATGAAAGGAAAAAAGTTTGTTTAGCCTGAGCAATAGTTAGTAAGGATTGGATGGTGCACGGATCGTCCTTTTATTGTCATGGACTGGAATAGATTTTGTGCGCTGTTTTATTCTTCGACTCGCTGACTTGTTATGTCTTTATGTAAACTCCATTTGCTTTGTTGACTTTTCTTACAAAACGAAACTTTTTCTACAAGCTGGTGGACGAGATGAAATCTGATGGCGAATCCGTCACCAATTTCGTGCCTTTCTCTACTGACCAGTCTACTCCAAAAGAATGTGTAGCGATCTACAGTTTCTGTGATTTGGCCCTCATCTGGCAGCCATATTTCACTGAGCACTTTTGAATATACATAATACAGTGCACAAGTTCTCTGACATTTTTGCTGTCTTGTAACGTTCAAATGTTCCACATGCCCAAGGCAAGTGATTTCTGTTTTCTCTTTTCTTTTATTTGAACGTATTTGTTGTATCCCTTATAGGCACATTCATCTGGTCAAGAGAAGGTCAAAGCAAGCTACGCTTAGGGCACCTTTTCGGTGGAGATGAGCAAAATTATTCTAAATAGGGCTGAACAGGCGAATACTGAGTTTTGCTGCAGCTTCAAGTTACAAGAAAAAAACCACTGTATGGTCTTAGTCGCTTAGTCGCTTGTATATGCATGTGACGTGTGTGATATGCTTCTGCTGGTTGTGTCCTATCACTAAAGTTATTATGTATGTTTATGTGGTGTATCTGAGGCTGTGACTTGCAGTTCTTGGATCTACGTGAAATCAAAATGCGGAGCAATGCGTGACCTGTAGCCGTCAGTGACTCAAAGCTGACTGCTAGCGTCTGGGCCAGCGACCCACAGCTGACTGTTAGCGTCTTGGCCAGCGACCCAGAGCTGACTGCTAGCGTCTGGGCCAGCGACCCAGAGCTGACTGCTAGCGTCTGGGCCAGCGACGCAGAGCTGACTGCTAGCGTCTGGGCCAGCGACCCAGAGCTGACTGCTAGCGTCTGGGCCAGCGACCCAGAGCTGATTGCTAGCGTCTGGTCCATTGACCCAGAGCTGCTAAGACTCTTCGCTACCTCCACATGGTGA
Organism: Ariolimax columbianus; assembly: GCA_036924085.1. Lineage (NCBI taxonomy): Eukaryota > Metazoa > Mollusca > Gastropoda > Stylommatophora > Arionidae > Ariolimax > Ariolimax columbianus. The sequence goes on along the minus strand of JAVGWX010000004.1, from coordinate 22,497,075 downwards.
TCCTTAATACCAGGCTGCAGCATGGCAGACTGGCTAAGGAGAAGAGGTCTAAGAGGGAAGGTTAACCCAGTACCCCAAAATGATAAGTTGAAGTCGGATGTGTGGGACCGAAACTGTGCAAATATCACAGTCAAGTTGTAAACTATGACACAAAGCATTCCTTTCTCCAGACTACATACTTCAAAGCACTTGCAAAGCCCTTTTCGGGGCTTGGTAGCGGGTGTTTGATAACGAACGATGAAGAAAAAGAAGAAGAAGGATTTAAGTGATAAAGAGAGCCATGAACGACGAAACCCCGTCAAATAAACAAATTACTATCAAGCAGGGCGAGAACTTGATCACAGGTAAGAAAGCCGCAAACGCCTTTGTCGATCACTATGCCAGAGCAAACCACATCGAGGTCCCTGCAGATAAGCATACAGACATTAGCGAAGAGCTAAAGGAGCACGAAAACATGAATACGGCACCTGAAGAGCACATGATGGCCAAATTAACAATGCACGAAATGGAAGAGGCTATGAGAACATTAAAGAAAAGGAAATCTCCCGGAAAAGACTGGATAACAAACGAAATGCTGATGGGGCTGGGCCAAACAGCGAAGATGAAACTGCTATCGGTCCTGAACCAAAGCTGGAAAAGGGGAATTGTACCCCAGGCATGGAAAGACGCAATACTGGTACCAGTACCAAAAACAGGAAAGGACAAAACAGATCCAAATGGATACAGGCCCATCAGCCTACTGAGCTGTGTCGGCAAGCTGATGGAACGGATGATAAACACCAGACTGATGTGGCATCTGGAAGAAAAACACATACTAATTCCACAGCAAGCCGGCTTTAGACAGCACAGATCCACTGAGGACCAGGTCATCCTCATAGCCCAGGAGATAGAAGATGCCTACCAGGCACAGAAACATACAGTAGCTGTTTGGGTGGATCTGGAAAAGGCATTTGACAAAGTCTGGAAAGACGGACTTAGAGTCAAGCTAAGAAGAAGTGATGTTTGTGGGAAAATGTAGAAGTGGATCAACCACTACCTCAAACAAAGAACGGCCAGAGTCCAAGTACAAGGTCAGATGAGCAAAAAGGTGACACTCGAGCAGGGAGTACCCCAAGGGGGAGTACTGTCACCCACACTCTTCCTGGTATATATAAACGACATTACAGAGAATATACAAAGAAGAGTCCATAGCTCAATGTTTGAAAGACGATCTGGCTATGTGGACCTCTGAAAAGAATCTCACCATAGCAAGAAATCGGATGCAGACGGCCCTAACATCGCTGGAAGAGTGGGCGAACTCATGGCTGGTCAAAATAAACGAGGAGAAAACCACATGCACAATATTCTCGCTTTCATTAAAACCCCAAAATACCAAATTAAGTCTAAATGGCAAATTCCTGCAGCCAAACGACAACCCAACCTATCTGGGAGTCACATTTGATCGACGCATGACATGGAAAAGTCAGATTGAGAGAAACCGAATGAAAGCCAGAGAAAGAATGGCAATCATGAGGAAACTTGCTGGCACAAGCTGGGGAGCAGACGAAGGTATACTAAAGAAACTGTACACTGGAAGAGTGAGACCAGTTCTCGAGTATGGCATTGCGGCATGGACAACAGCAGCGAAGGCGAACTTCGATAAAGTTAGCAAACTTCAAAACCAAGCCATGAGAATTATAACAGGTGGCATGAAGTCAACGCAATTTGTAGAACTTGAAAAGATTACAAAACTGCAATCCATGACCGATAGAAGAGACTGCAGAGCCCAGCTGCAGTCAGAGAAACTCCGAAGGCTGACCGACCATCCAATGCACCAGAGACTAAACAATTTGGGAAATGGGAAACTAAAGCGGAGAAACTTTGCAGAAATAGCCAAAGCAAAGATGCACGAAGATCCCATAAACGCACTAACAACACCAAAACCCATCACCACTGAACGAAAACCTACCTGGAGGCAGGATATATTTCCAGAGGTGGTAGAAAATATACCAGGTATTGCAAACAAAAACTGCCAGACTGAAAAAGAAAGGAGAGATACTACCCTAAGCTTCATAACGAAAAGCTACCCAAACATGGACTGGACCCATGCATACACCGACGGTTCTGTAACAAACACAACACAGAACGGAGGGGCAGGAGCATTCCTGAACCTACCAAACGGCAGAAAAATAACACTGTCATTCGCTACTGGTAAGTACACAAGCAATTTCAGAGCGGAGGCAGAGGCACTGAGGGCGGCAGTGGAAGAAATGGTAACACACAGTGAAAATGAAAGCCATATAGTCCTGCTTACAGATGCTCTCGCCGTAGTCACAGCGCTAAAAAGCCAGAAAAATACTGAGCTTAATGACTTAAGAGCAGCACTCTGCAAACTGTGCCAGCAGTCCGCACCAAAAAGGGTAGTGGTACAGTGGGTCCCATCACACTGCAACATCCAAGGCAACGAGGAGGCAGACAGACTGGCAAAAGAAGGTGCAAAACTACCACAAACAGATACCAGTATGACGTACGAAGAGTCAAAACGGCTTTTCAAAGCCAGATACATGACCAAATGGGAAACCGAACATACTGGTTACACCAAAAACGATGCCTATTACCAGTTGAACCGAAGAGAGCAGGTCGTTGTCTTCAGACTTCGCACTGGCCACAATAGACTGAGGTACCACCTATTCAACAAATTGAAGATAGAGTGTACCGACGAATGCCCGTGCGGTACTGGGAAAATGACCGCTGAACATATGCTGCAGAACTGCCCGACATACGAGGATCAGAGAAAGCAGATGTGGCCATCACCAGTGGAACTGCAAGACAAGCTCTATGGCAGTGGCGACAGCCTCAGGATGACCGCCGCTTTTTTCGAAAAAATAATGGTTACTGTCTGACTGCGTATGAAGAAGAAGAAGAAAAGTGATGAAGACTTGAACTGGTCGTCAACCTCACTCTCTCGTCCCGATTAATTCGTCCAGCAGCAGGACATAGTCAAGACAGTTAGATATGTGACAGGATGCAGGTGGGAGCTGGGTGGCAGGTGAGAACTGGGTGGCAGGTAGGTCTGAGTGGCAGGTGGGAGATGGGTGGCAGGTGGGTGCTGAGTGGCAGGTGGGTCTGAGTGGCAGGTGGGAGATGGGTGGCAGGTGGGTGCCGAGTGGCAGGTGGGAGATGGGTGACAGGTGGGTGCTGAGTGGCAGATGGGTACTGAGTGGCAGGTGGGTGCTGGGTGGCAGGTGGGTGCTGAATGGCAGGTGGGGCTGAGTGGCAGATGGGTCTGAGTGGCAGGTGAGAACTGAGTGGCAGGTGGGAGATGGGTGGCAGGTGAAAAGTTTGGGGAAGTTTTAAAGAAACTGCAGTTCGGTAGTCGAGTTGATAAGGTAAGACCACTGTCACTTAAGTATAAGTCGGAGAAGGAAACATGAATTGGAAGTAGATTCTAGTGAGGAAACAGTTCACAGAGCAGAGAAAGGTCCAGATTAGATATTAGGAAAGATTTGTTTAGTCAGAGAGTGGTGAATGCTTAGAATGCATTGGGACATGAAGTAGTGTAGGAAAAAACAATTAGTGCATTGAAGAATAGATTGTATGTACATAGTTTTTAAAGCAAGGAAATGTAAATGAAAATGGTTGTATATAGACTCTGCAAAGTTTTCTAAACCTGTATAAAGACGTTAAGTTAATTGGAGCCATTATTCTCATTATGTGAAACCATCAATCTCGTCTGAAACCATCAATCTCGTCTGAAACCACCAATCTCATGTACGAGGGACAGTCGTTCCGTTCAGTTCAGTTCATCCCGTAACCCATCAGGTCGTTGAAGCAGACTTGAAGATGCTCCCACAATCCCATGTCATCTCTCTCAATAGTTTGACCTCAGTGATGTTGTCTGCCCATCTCTTCCTTGGGCATCCCTGTCCTCTCTTTTCTGGTGCGGAACTATGCAGTATCGAATTTGTAATTCTCCTAGTCCTCGTAACTTGCCCATAACAAGCAATCATTCGTCTTTTGATAGCTGTGAACAGATCATCATAAGGCCCAATTGCGTTGTCCACTCTTCACCATATTTCTACATTCGTGGCATGATCCTTATATATAACATTTAAGGGTTTTCTAAAGCACCTCATTTCCATTGCATGTATTCTGCACTGGATTTCCGCAGTGATGGTCAAAGTCTCACAGGCATACCAAAATATTGAGAGCACCAATGAGTAACAGCAATTATATAGTGCATGGAAGAGCATGTACAACAACAAAAAATCACAAAATGGCACGTTAGCAATACTCTTTGTAGGCTGAGAACGGAACTTTAACCACACTGCAAGAAAGTCAGATCACAAGTGGGGGAGCCAGACAAGAACGCTACGCTGGAAGCCAAAGGAGACTGGTGAAGCAACACATAACTGGTGTTGTGAGCCGACATACGCTGAGGAATATACTGAAGAGGAGAGCTGAGCACCTATGGACTTGTTCGATGTGCAGTGAGGCTAATCTGTCAACTAACTAACCCCATATACGGATTGTGACAATCGAGCAGTATGTGCACAAAATGGTCGCCACACTGTCGACTTGCACCGTTATTTGTGCTTAGAACGTGTGAAACCTTCTTAAATCTACAGAAGAATGAAGGTTCAGGTGGGTGTATGAATGGGTAGAAAGATTTAAAAACGTAAGACAAAACGTCATTGATGAACCGAGACAAGCCTGACAACTGACACAGAAAACAGCAGATTGACCTGCTAGTCCATAGCGACAGGCTAGGCCCTATTGATGAAATGGTAGTAGATTTCACATGGCTGCGCACAGAATTGTCCATTGCAACAGGCTAGGCCCTATTGATGAAATAGTAGTAGATTTCACATGAGTCACATGGCTGCACACAGAATTGTCCATTGCAACATGCTAGACCCTATTGATGAAATGGTAGTAGATTTCACATGGCTGCGCACAGAATTGTCCATTGTGACCTCATTTATTGAAAAGTGTGTAGCACATGAGTACCAAGGCAGCTGACAAGGAGGTAATGGAAGTGGTGCAAAATTGGTTACCGTTCCTACCAAAATACTTTTCTTTAGAGGGCATTCACAAGCTAGTGAATAAAGTGACAAAAGTTTGTTGCACAGGTACTATGAGACAGGTAAAATAAGACACCAAAATTGTCTGGTTCACGCTGTTAATTGCTGTTACTTAATGACTGTTCCTGGTAAAACCATCAATCTCATTATGTGAAGCCATGAATTTCATTATGTGAAGCCATCAATTTCATTATGTAAAGCCATCTATTTCATTATGTGAAGCCATCAATTTCATTATGTGAAGTAATCTATTTCATTATGTGAGGCCATCAATTTCATTATGTGAAGCCATCTATTTCATTATGTGAAGCCATCAATTTCATTATGTAAAGTAATCTATTTCATTATGTGAAGCCATCAATTTCATTATGTAAAGTCATCTATTTCATTATGTGAAACCATCAATTTCATTATGTGAAGCCATCAATTTCATTATGTAAAGCCATCTATTTCATTATGTGAAGCCATCAATTTCATTTTGTGAAGCCATCAACCTTATTATGGGAAAAAATTAATGAAAAAAATGTTAAAAGTTGATTAAAGTTAAGTTTAATCAAAATTTTTTAATTGGGATGGTCAGATACTGCACCGAGACAAGAACACGAACAAAACCTACGTTACGACCAACAGGCCTTCATGAGGGACAACAAATAACAACAATGCTGTAGTAGATCTCATTATGGAAAACCCTCATAGAAATCCTTCATTGATTGAGTGACCCCTGTATTCTGGTATATGGTAAGGCCAGTTTGAATATGATGATCTGTCAGTCACTCTAGCACACAAAGAAACAAGTGTTCAAGCCAATGTTCAAAACAAGCTTGGATATCATTATATCACATAATCAATTAAATGCACAAATGTTCATACATTCAGGAAATCCAGTTTAGTTCAATGTGCAATGTACATGAACGAGTTTTGTCGTTTTAGATTCTTGTAGAACAATGTCAGGACGTTTCTTGATGATGATGATGATGATGATGATGATGATGCCATGTTCTCCTCTCTTGTGTTTCAACCATGTCCTGGCACGTGTGCCCTTGTGACCACAATAACTATACATATGATAGTATAGCTACCTGCAGTCTCCCAAACCAGACAGGACAAAGGGTAAGGATCAAAACAAGAAACCTGTTGCTCTGTAGACAGGCTGGGAACAGCCAACAGTTAAGAAAGGCGATTCTGATGAAACAACTGCTGAAATCAGATGTATCGGGCTGCATGCCTAATGATACAGTGTAATATAATTTGGTTCGAAAAATGATCTGAGCAGATGAGTTTGTCCTCGCCTCTCAGAGGCTGCTAGCTGGCTACTTGAAAAGGATAAATATGAACAGACAGAGATTATATGTTGATCAAATATATAATGAGAACAATGATAGCAATAATAATGGGAGTAATGATGTGATTTAAGAAAATGATGTTATAATGACACAATTTCTAATAATAGCGATGTTATTAGGATAACAGTTATAACTGAAGTAATAATGTGATAACATCATTTATAATGAGTGAATGTTATGATGAAACATATAATGAGTCATGTTATGATGAAACGTATAATGAGTCATGTTATTATGATAATATTTATAAATAACATTTTGATATCATTTATAAAGAGTGCAGATATGATAGTAAAATTTGTGATGTTATGATGCTAACTTTTATAATGGATTATGTTATGGTGAAATATATAATGAGTAATGTTATGATAAATTTATGAGTGAAGTTTTAATGATAACATTCATAATTAGTGATGTTAGGATTCTAGCTTTCTATAATGAGTGACGTTATGATAACAACAATTGTAAGTGATGTTATGTTGACAAAATTTATAATGAGACTGATGTTAGGATGCTACCTTTTATAATGAGTGATGTTATGATTAAATGTATATTGAGTGATGATATGATTAAATGTATATTGAGTGATGATATGATTAAATATATTGAGTTATATTATGATGATAACATTTTTGAGTGATGTTTTGGTGACATTAAAATGAAAGTGCTGTTACGATACTACTTTGATGGTAACATTTATAATGAAGGTGATGATAAAATGTATGAGATTGATGATATGATGATTCAATATATGAGATTGATGATAAGATGATTCAATGTATGAGATTTATGATTCAATGTATGAGATTTATGATTTAATGTATGAGATTGATGATATGATGATTCAATATATGAGATTGATGATAAGATGATTCAATGTATGAGATTTATGATTCAATGTATGAGATTTATGATTTAATGTATGAGATTGATGATATGACGATTCAGTGTTTGAGATTGATGATAAGATGATTCAATGTATGGGATTAATGATTCAATGTATGAGATTGATGATATGATGATTCAGTGTATGAGATTGATGATATGATGATTCAGTGTTTGAGATTGATGATAAGATGATTCAATGTATGAGATTTATGATTCAATGTATGAGATCGATGATTTAATGTATGAGATTGATGATATGATGATTCAGTGTATGAGATTGATGATATGACGATTCAGTGTATGAGATTGATGATATGACGATTAAGTGTATGAGATTGATGATATGATGATTCAGTGTATGAGATTGATGATAAGATGATTCAATGTATGAGATTGATGATAAGATGATTCAATGTATGAGATTGATGATAAGATGATTCAATGTATGAGATTGATGATAAGATGATTCAATGTATGGGGTTTATGATTCAATGTATGAGATTGATGATTTAATGTACGAGATTGATGATATGACGATTCAGTGTATGAGATTGATGATAAGATGATTCAATGTATGAGATTGATGATTTAATGTATGAGATTGATGATATGATGATTCAAAGTATGAGATTGATGATATGATGATTCACTGTATGAGATTGATGATATGATGATTCAGTGTATGGGATTGATGATATGATGATTCAGTGTATGAGATTGATGAGGTGATGATTCAATGTATGAGATTGATGAAATGATGATTCAATGTATGAGATTGATGAGGTGATGATTCAATGTATGAGATTGATGATATGATGATTCAGTGTATGAGATTGATAAGGTGATGATTCAATGTATGAGATTGATGATATGATGATTCAGTGTATGAGATTGATGATATGATGATTCAGTGTATGAGATTGATGATAAGATGATTCAATGTATGAGATTTATGATTCAATGTATGAGATTGATGATTTAATGTATGAGATTGATGATTTGATGATTCTGTATATGAGATTGATGATATGACGATTCAGTGTATGAGATTGTTGATATGATGATTCAGTGTATGAGATTGATGATATGACGATTCAGTGTATGAGATTGATGATATGACGATTCAGTGTATGAGATTGATGATATGATGATTCAGTGTATGAGATTGATGATATGATGATTCAGTGTATGAGATTGATGATATGATGATTCAGTGTATGAGATTGATGATAAGATGATTCAATGTATGAGATTGATGATAAGATGATTCAATGTATGAGATTGATGATATGATGATTCAATGTATGAGATTGATGATAAGATGATTCAATGTATGAGATTTATGATTCAATGTATGGGATTGACTTTAAATATCTAGGAGTGGTAATAGACAGCAGGGGAGGAATCAAAGAGGAGTTAACTGCACGAAGGGCAGCAGCAGGTAGACTGTTCCATGCAATAAACAGAGGTTTCATCAGTAGAAGAGAAATAAGCAGGAAAACTAAAGATGGATGTATACCGCTCGACCTATGTGCCTGTCCTGACATATGAATGAGAGTCATGGGCAATGACTACAGCCCAAGAAAGGCAATTACAAACTTCAGAAATGAGGTACCTAAGAAAGGCGGTTCAGGTACGAAAAGGGACAAGATCCGTAACCAGACAATACGTAGCAATCTTGAAGTTCAACACTTGCAGACACGAGTGGAGCAGTACCAATTACAGTGGTTTGGCCATGTCTGTAGAATGGAAGAAGATCGGATACCAAAGCGGTCATGGGAGATCAAAAGTCAAGGACGCAGAACCCGAGGACGTCCCAAAGTACGTTGGGAAGACAACATACGACAGTCCCTAAGTGATAGAGGGCTGGATTGGAAAGAGGCCAGGAAAAAGACGGCGGATAGAGCAGTGTGGCGTTCTCTTTGGCAAACCTCTACACCTCACGGTAGAAGAGGAGCGACTAAGTAAGTAAGTAATGTATGAGATTGATGATTTAATGTATGAGATTGATGATATGATGATTCAGTGTATGAGATTGGTAATAAGATGATTCAATGTATGAGATTGATGATTTAATGTATGAGATTGATGATATGATGATTCAGTGTATGAGATTGATGATATGATGATACAATGTATGAGATTGATGATATGATGATTCAGTGTATGAGATTGATGATATGATGATTCAATGTATGAGATTGATGAAATGATGATTCAATGCATGACTATGATGGTGACATGTACAACAATGAAAACATTTGTACAGAGATTGTCAGTAAAACAAAATGTATAATCATAGTGATAATATGAGCCACAATAACGACACTGAGGATATTTTAACTAAAACAATGAAGACAACAAGCATACAATAACAGCAACATGAGCAATATATTTACTCCAAATTATTTGTACATAACTGTTGAAACAATTCAGCAGACCAGGCATTTCGTTTGATTGTGACAACAACAAAAAGCCAACTTCGTGTCCAGGTAATGTCAAGGCGAAAAGCACACACTCAGTATACAAATTATTGTCCGTATTTAATACCTCATTTGGTTCAGCTCATTGCTTCATTTAAAAGACACCACTTTCAACGGATTTTTAAACACTTTTAAAACAAATATATATTCTATTGGACACAATGTACATACCAAAACATCATATGTTGATGGAGAACAGAAAAGCAAGCTTAAAAATTAGTCCACAAGAGCAACACTGAAAATAGAGATGTCTGTGTTATAAATAAGATGCAGAAATTAACAAAGAAACAAGGCAATTGCTGAATTAAAGAATACTTATTATTATATTGTTTGGCATCTCCATCTTAAAGTAAGTTCTTAGATTGAGTGGTCATTGATGTTAAGTAAGTATAGTGACAGTACCAGGACTACTCTAAAGGTAGCTTGTGTGTGGCCAAATGTTATTAGATAGATTAATATCAGTATGAAACTCTATCTGTCACTCTCAGTAAAGTATGTCTGCTGTCTTGTCTTCTTAGACACATTCCTCTCAGTATAGACTACCTACTAGTATGCCTGCTGTCTTGTCTTCTTAGACACATTCCTCTCAGTATAGATAGACTACAGACTAATATGTCTGTATTTCAGAGTTGTATGTCTAATATTTAATTATTTTAGATATTTTCCTATCAGTAGAGTAGCTATTATATCTCTCTCTGTCACTCAGACTAGTATGTCTATTATCTAGTCTATTTATATAAATATCCATGTCAGTATAGAGTAGCCATGATCTGTATATCTCTCAGGGATGTATATCTAGAGCTTTTGTAGATAAATTACTGTCAATATTGTTTGAGTATCATGTCTGACTTCCCTGAGCTAATATGGCTGTTGTCTAGCCTTCCTAGATGTATCATATAGTATTTCGTTCGGGGCAGTGAGAGTGTTGTCTAGCTGTATACACAACTCTCTGTATAGAGTGGCTACCATCTGTATGTCTCTCTGGGTAGTATGCTTGTAATTCAGCCTTCATAAACACATTATTGTCAGTATAAGGGGACTATATCACCTCTCTCTCTCTCTCTGTCTCTCTCTCTCAGGCTACTATGACTGCATAGAAGCACTGATATCAGTATGAATATCTTAATTTAGAGTTCCGCCCTCTGTCTGTCTAGCACGCTCTCAGGGTGCATATGTTGCTGTCCAGATGCAGACTTTACTATGTTTCAAGAAAGCAGTGAATATTGGTACCTCTGTGGAGCTATTTCATAAATGGTACAGGTGATGGCTTTACAATATGTTTGGTGTATTCTTCCCATAACTGCAAATATTCGTAAGTCACACAGCACTGGTTCCTTGGATAGGAAGTATGGAGACCAGATGGATGGAAGCTGCAGACTGTCAAAGACCAGCCAGTCACACCCAAGACAAAGGATCAGAAGACTCAAGATAGTTTCATTGAAATTGTTAAATATGACAGAGAGAGAACCGGATACAGATCCAGAGATTCCAGCAAGCTAGATGCTAGAACTCTCTGCTTTTAGAAAGATTAGCCATAGCTAGATCAGTTGATAATGTTGTAAATTATTAGACTATGCAATAAATTAATTACTATGTGTTTTTATATTGAAAGAAGTTTCAGTGTTTCCTATCTTTTAGTGTGAAAAGGGTAAATTGAGTGAAAGAGATAGGCCACTATATCACGCATTAAAGATTATCTGCTAAAAGGGAAGACTGTTACAAAGTTTTAAACTTGTGATTTTTTTGCACGATGGAATTAGGACTCCAAGAGCGGAATAATGAATAATGACTTATTATTTAATCAGGCCAATAATCATGCTTCTGGATTACATGTAGATATTCAATACAAGTCCAATTTAGAATATTATTCGGCCACAGAAGAAAGTGACTGTGGATAATATTATTGCTGGGATGAAGCAAAAATAGAAATACTCGTGGTAAAAAAAAATTTTTTACATTACTGATATTTCCATTTCCACATTAATAATGTTTCATACTAATATGAAATATATATATTTATATTGAATACTTCATGTTATAAGTAATTCAATTATGTGCTGTTAGATCAATTAATCATGATTTTGGCAAAATTTGTAAAATATTAATTTATTTTGATTTTGAATTAACTATTTGATATATAGGACTGAAAAATAAAGGCCACTTGTCTCTGCAGTTGCCAGGTAGTGTACATGCTAGATTTGTATTTTACCTTTGATTTTTTTTAAATAACCTGTGACTTTCCAGGGTTTTGAATACATGTCCCCTTAATCAGAACGCTGACATCCATATCATTCAACCACCCACTCCTCTATTCTATATTAGTTAGTTAACAAAGGAAATAGAAGGAAGATTTTGCTGAAAGATTTGATGTTCATGCGGTCACAATTTTATACATTAAAAATAACAGTATGTATTCTGCTGCTCATTTCTGGATCAGAAAGTGAAGATTGGGGCGTCAGAATAACAACTATAAAAAAGTTTAAAATAACTTGGTAGAGGAAGCAATACGCAAATTTTGTATGATTTTAAAAGTTCACGAGGTGAGCAGCTAATCATGATGATGTTGAATGCCCACAATAAGAAAGATTACTCTTTTGTGTGCTCTGAAAAGGGCATTAAGCGACAGGTTGCATTAGCTTTCCTCACATCTCTAGTGGTAGGTTGCATTAGCTTTTCTCCCATCTCTAGTGGTAGGTTGCATTAGCTTTCCTCCCATCTCTAGTGGTAGGTTGCATTAGCTTTCCTCTCATCTCTAGTGGTAGGTTGCATTAGCTTTCCTCCCATCTCTAGTGGTAGGTTGCATTAGCTTTCCTCCCATCTCTAGTGGTAGGTTGCATTAGCTTTCCTCCCATCTCTAGTGGTAGGTTGCATTAGCTTTCCTCACATTCCTAGTGGCAGGTTAAAGTAGCTTTCCTCACATCTGGAGTGACAGGTTACAGTAGCTTTCCTCAGATCCCAAGTATGCTGATGAAGGTGAACCGGGGTCTTCCAAGCGATTATGCTATACTTGACTTCATCTGTGTGTCGCAGTTAATGTTTAATAAAGAGTTACAGGGCAATATCAGCTTCAAAGTCAGCTCTGGATCTGGATGTTACATAATTGTAAGCCTGGGCAAGAAATATGAGTTAAATATGAAAGCTTGAAAGACATGACAATAAATTGCCTCTAACGAGAAAAATATTCCAAACATTCTTGACTGCTCTGATTGAAAGATGTGACATAGTGAAAAGATGATTATAAACTCCAAATATTGCTGGATCATACTATTATTAAAAGTATCCAACAAAAAAGATAATGTGAAGAACAAGGAAGGTAATAATAATAATAATAGCTGTCCATCGTTGTCGATGAGGACCGCCGACATCATCCTTGTCACAGATTTCCCTGTTGGGTGTGGGTGCGCATGTGGCTGAACAGGCCAATGCGAGCACGAAAACATCTGCTACATATTGGGCACACGAGGTTTGTAGAAGGGGATGGTGTTCCCGCTGCTCGGGATTTCCGCGTCTCGCGTCTGTTCTGGGCTTTCACAACACGGTCATCTTCACCGGCAGCTACACCCGATTTGACTGCACTTCTCCAGTCAGATCTGTTTTTCGCAAGACATTCCCAGGTGTCGAAGTCTATCTGGCAACTTTTTAGTGAGTCCTTCAGACCGTCTTTAAAACATTTCTTTGGGCGCCCTCTCTCGCGCCATCCGTCTCTCAGCTCGCCGTAGAGAAGCTTCTTTGGGAGCCGCTCGTCTGACATACGGACGAGGTTTCCGGCCCATCCTAGTCGTGCTTTTTCTAGCAGTGCATGTATGCTGGGCATGTTAGCCCTCGAGAGAACCTCGATGTCAGTGACACGATCTTGCCATCGGATGTGGAATATTCGCCTCAGGCAACCTGTGTGGAAGTGGTTTAACCTCCTTGCATGTCCAGAGTATACAGTCCAGCTTTCGCAAGCGTATAGTAGGGTTGGAATGATGGTTGCACGGTAGACTTTCAATTTGGTCTTGACGCTGATGCCACGACGTGCCCAGACCATCGAGCGCATTCTACCAAAGGCTGTGCTGGCCTTTGCTATTCTGCTTGCCACCTCATCGTCTAGGCTGACAGATCTCGACAGCGTGCTGCCCAGATATGTGAATTTGTCTACGGCAAGGAAGGTAGGGTGTGATGAAATGACACACTCTGGTTGAAACTGTCCAAAGCTTTAAAATAGAACTGGTTGTATACATACTACATAGAGACTTCTAAACCAGTGTAATGAAGTTAAGTTAAGTTAGAAGGAAATGAATTGGTACAGTGAGTAATGCTGCAGATCTTTTCGTACAGAAACATTTGCAAAACTCAGTAAGCTAAGAAACTAGCTTTCTCTCAATTAATTTATCAATACATTTATTCAGAACTAATTGTGTACATTCCAAGCATCCATATTTTTGATTATCTAAACCACATTTCTAACAATTCTATTCAGATAATTGGTGTTCTACAGTACAAGTTTAATATAAGCAATATAGGGATATTCCTAAAAATATTGTGTACATGATAACACAAGATAGGGTAAAACTTCTGTTGTGTGACCACAGGCAAAGTTATCACAAAAATGAACATATTGCCAATTATTGTCCTTCTCATTATGTAAAGTCAATCTTATACAGACAAAAAATTGATCACACCAATAATGCCTTTGCTTTGTTACTGTTTAAAAACAGCTATTTAAAATGTTTGAGCTGCAGCAAGCCTTCAGGTTCCTTGTTTCTTTTAACAATGTCCCCCAGTAGACTGATGCATAAGGTTCTAATAAATGTCCCTCCATAGAGTGACATATAAGGTGCTTTGCCTATTCTTTGATAAATGTCCCTCCATAGAGTGACATATAAGGTGCTTTGCCTATTCTCTGATAAATGTCCCTCCATAGAGTGACATATAAGGTGCTTTGCCTATTCTCTGATAAATGTCCCTCCATAGAGTGACATATAAGGTGCTTTGCCTATTCTCTGATAAATGTCCCTCCATAGAGTGACATATAAGGTGCTTTGCCTATTCTCTGATAAATGTCCCTCCATAGAGTGACATATAAGGTGCTTTGCCTATTCTCTGATAAATGTCCCTCCATAGAGTGACATATAAGGTGCTTTGCCTATTCTCTGATAAATGTCCCTCCATAGAGTGACATATAAGGTGCTTTGCCTATTCTCTGATAAATCGTCCTCCATAGAGTGACATATAAGGTGCTTTGCCTATTCTCTGATAAATCGTCCTCCATAGAGTGACATATAAGGTGCTTTGCCTATTCTCTGATAAATGTCCCTCCATAGAGTGACATATAAGGTGCTTTGCCTATTCTCTGATAAATGTCCCTCCATAGAGTGACATATAAGGTGCTTTGCCTATTCTCTGATAAATCGTCCTCCATAGAGTGACATATAAGGTGCTTTGCCTATTCTCTGATAAATGTCCCTCCATAGAGTGACATATAAGGTGCTTTGCCTATTCTCTGATAAATGTCCCTCCATAGAGTGACATATAAGGTGCTTTGCCTATTCTCTGATAAATCGTCCTCCATAGAGTGACTTATAAGGTGCTTTGCCTATTCTCTGATAAATCGTCCTCCATAGAGTGACATAAAAGGTTCTTTACATATTCTCTCATAAGTGTCACCCATGAGCTGACACATAATGTTCATATTTAGGTTCTCATAAATGTTCCTTAGTAGAGTAAAGTATAAGATTCTTACAGATGCTCACACAAATGTCTCTCAGTATAAAGAGCCTTAAGGTGCAATGATACTCATACAAATGTCTCTCAGTATAAAGAGCCTTAAGGTGCAACCATGCTCACACAAACGTCTCTCAGTATAAACAGCCTGAAAGTTCCCAGATGCTCTTATAAATGTTCCTCAGTACATGAGGTCGGTCTTACTGTTCCCAGATGCTCTCATAAATACATAAATAGTCCTCAGTACAAGTAGCGTTAACGTTCACAGTTGCTGTAAAGAGAATTCATCTCTGCATTGATGTATGAGGTTCTTGTTCATACTTTAAAAAACGTTCCTTCATACAATGAATCAGAAGGCTCACTGTTGCTTTCGTAAGTGTTCCTCAGCACAGTGTTATGTTCCCCTGTGCAATAATTATTATGGTTATCATTTGCTATAGAAAATGTTGACCAGTGCAGTAATTATTATGGTTCCCTTTTATACAAAAAAGTTACGCTGTGCAATGTTTTTTCCCTGTCCGGTAATTATTATGGTTCCCTTTTATACTAAAAAGTTACGATGTGCAATGTTTTTTCCCTGTACGGTAATTATTATGGTTCCCTGCTTTAACAAATGTTCCTCTGTTCAGTAATTATTATGAATCCCTGTTATACAAAAATGTTCCCCTGTGTAGTAATTATTATGGTTCGCTGTTATTTAAATGTTCCCCTGTGCAGTAATTATTATGGCTCGCTGTTATTTAAATGTTCCCCTGTGCAGTAATTATTATAGTTCGCTGTTATTTAAATGTTCCCCTGTGCAGTAATTATTATGGTTCACTGTTATTTAAATGTTCCCCTGTGCAGTAATTATTATAGTTCGCTGTTATTTAAATGTTCCCCTGTGCAGTAATAATTATAGTTCGCTGTTATTTAAATGTTCCCCTGTGCAGTAATTATTATAGTTCGCTGTTATTAAAATGTTCCCCTGTACAGTAATTATTATAGTTCGCTGTTATTAAAATGTTCCCCTATGCAGTAATTATTATAGTTCGCTGTTATTAAAATGTTCCCCTATGCAGGAATTATTATGGTTCGCTGCTGCTATTCAATTTTTTACCCTGCGCAGCAATACTCGAGGTCCTTGTTTCTCTCATAAATATTCATCAGTAGGGCGAGTTTAAAACGTGCTAGCGGATGCTCTCAAAATGATTCCTGAGTGCAGGGATGCATAAGGTATAAGCTGTTGCTATCATAAATGTTCCCAAGTGTTTCTCTATGTTCATATGCTTAATCTTTTATGTATATCTTCCACAACTTTGAAGCTGCTCCTACAATTCCATTGTTCCACTTCCTCAAACACTAAGCAACTCTGCATTTTTTAGACACCTCAGTCAATGTCTGATCAGAACTTTGAAACTCAATGTGAGCTTCAGAAGCAGAACTGGGTCTAGATTTAGTCTGACATTTTATTTATTTTTATTTTTTTTGGCCTGAATTTATGTCTCAAATAATTTTGTGCCATTTTAATTTATTTGGAAAATGTTGTCCTATAGAAGGATATTATGTTGAGGGCAGGTTATTATGTTGATGGCTGGTTATTATGTTGAGGGCAGGTTATTATGCTGAGGGCAGGTTATTATGCTGAGGGCAGGTTATTATGTTGAGGGCTGGTTATTATGTTGAGGGCTGGTTATTATGTTGAGGGCAGGTTATTATGTTGAGGGCAGGTTATTATGTTAAGAGCAGGTTATGTTGAGGGCAGGTTTTGTTGAGGGTAGGTTATGTTCAGGGCAGGTTATTATGTTAAGGGCAGGTTATTATATTGAGGGCAGGTTATTATGTTGAGGGTAGGTTATTATGTTGATGGCAGGTTATTATGTTGAGGGCAGGTTATTATGTTGATGGCAGGTTATTATGTTGATGGCAGGTTATTATGTTGAGGGTAGGTTATGTTCAGGACAGGTTATTATGTCGAGGGTAGGTTATGTTCAGGACAGGTTATTATGTTGAGGGTAGGTTATGTTCAGTACAGGTTATTATGTTGAGGGTAGGTTATGTTCAGGACAGGTTATTATGTGGAGGGTAGGTTATTATGTTCAGGGCAGGTTATTATGTGGAGGGTAGGTTATTATGTTCAGGACAGGTTATTATGTTGAGGGTAGGTTATTATGTTCAGGACAGGTTATTATGTTGAGGGTAGGTTATTATGTTCAGGACAGGTTATTATGTTGACGACAGGCTATTATTGTAAGGACAGGCTATTATTGTAAGGACAGGCTACTATTGAAAGGACGACAGGCTATTATTGTAAGCACAGGCTACTATTGTAAGGACAGGCTATTATGTTATGCTGTGAACAGGTTATTATGGTAAGGACAGGTTAGACAGTTGCCCATCGCAAACGATTATGACGACATCAACAGACGGTTTTGTCTTGATGATGTAACTTGTGCTGTATTTGGATTATAGTGAGGAAGAAACTGCGCTTGTCGTCGACCTCCTCTCTGGTCCCGAGTTACATTTGACCAGTGGCAAGACATATAAGTCAAGACTACTGAAGTCAACTCAGGATGCAGGCACTCTGGTCCCACCTCCTGTGAGACCAGGGGTCACTTTACAACTTGTGGGATTCGATAGTTCTCCGTTTCTGTTCATCGCTTTGGGAGGCGAGTGCCTGACCTCTCGACCACAGCGGCCCCCAGAATACTCTGCAGACAACCAGTGTTACATTCCAGTCTTGTAGTTTCGTCACAAAGTGAACAGCGGAGCGGAATATTGGGATGTTCATGTCCCCCGAAGTCACCCCCATGCTGTCATGCTGACGCTGTAAGGGTCTGGGCTGATGGATGTGGGGTTGTCATTTGCCAGCTCTTTCCTGAGGGCCAACACTGATCAGGGACGATGGTTTCACTAGTTCCACTCGGCTGCATACCCCTCCATCTGCATACCACTCCATCTGCTTCCACCCTATGTTGTTTACTTGGAAATTCGCTGCCACTTGAAATGTGTATTAATGAGGATACTGGATGATTTTCATAGATTTCTCTCATGATATCTGCATGATAACGGGTTGTGGAGAGAACATGCTAGTAATAATGAAGGCAAGACCATAGTTGACCAGGTCTCAGCAGCCTACAGCAGTCAATGACATAGACAATAAAAACAAAAACCAGCTTGAATGGATGACGTGGAACATTGAGCAGGAAGAAAAGTAACGTACAAAATAAATATCACCCTGAATAATTAACACATTGGAGGATTCCGTTGCACGAATCCATTTTAAAAATTGATATTGATTGACGTTATGACATAATATTGTGCAAACCTGCTCAATATTTGAAAACATGATGAAGAAACGATATTGACTTCAATGACTGTAAGGTGAGTGACAAGTTTCCAACCTCATTTCTGCTTTCTTTTACAAGAAGTCAGGTATCAATTTACAGCAAGGTAAGCTGGAGAGTGTTTACTATCAGGGAGAGAACCCAGGTACCTTTACAGTGAGAAGAAAGTTTAATTAAATGACAACCATCACATCATTGACTGGTAGAGACAGGTTACCAATCTTTGCCTCAGGACAGGACACAAATGACTGCCATGTGCAAGCTTGAACTGCCTGCTTCAGTACTTGGTACTTGTGGACTAAATGAACAAGCTGCTAAGCATGTGTTACAAGACTGATCCCAATATGAACAGTTAAGAAAGATACACTGGCCCAAAGATACACTGGCCCAACGATTCAACACTAGACTCCAAACTGTATGGAGCTAAGGAGGAGCTTAAAACAATGGTCGTTTATCATCGAAGTTTGTCTGATGGTTTATAATCAAAGATGGGATCACAAGAAGAAGAAAAAGAAGCAGCAGCAGAAAGCACTCACCACTGTGTCTACCAGATGCTCACGGGGTAGTTTTATTATTTTCAAATTTGATACTAGTCTTCAATGCTCGTCGTATCCATAGCAACAAATGTGGTAACACTGAACTGTAGAACAGAGCCTGATATAAACAAATACAGGGTAACAATTTAAGAAATGAAAATTATAGAAATAGTGCATACTCTCAGGAACAAAATACCATTTTAACCAGACATGCCATTAATTGAAGTCGGCAATGGATTAGATGAGTTTGGAGAAAAACTGGAGATGTAACAGAAGGTGCCGAGCTGTGCATGAGCTGTAGCGGTCAGCAACCCAAAGTTGGCTGATAACGTCAGGGCCAGCGACCCAGACCCTTCTACGCCTCCACATGGTGATCCTCCTGAATACCAGGCTGCAGCAGGGCAGACTGGCTAAGAAGAAGTGATTGAAGATGGAAGACTACTCTCAGAAACAAGCAGCTGGGACATTACTGTGTTTACTTATAAAATTTCTCCATTTGTAACTAATCACTGTTCAAAGTTTGTCTATCGCCAACAGTAATGTTCACTGGTAGGAAAATTTGGGAGTACAGTTATGAGGAAAGACTCAGAAAAACAGACCTACAGTGTCTAGAAATCTAGAAAAGAAAAGAATTTGAGGTGAATTTGAATTTATACAGGT
This sequence comes from Ariolimax columbianus, assembly GCA_036924085.1. Classification (NCBI taxonomy): domain Eukaryota; kingdom Metazoa; phylum Mollusca; class Gastropoda; order Stylommatophora; family Arionidae; genus Ariolimax; species Ariolimax columbianus. Next base: position 22,477,070 of record JAVGWX010000004.1, on the reverse strand, counting down.
TTATAAGATAATCAAAGGAACGGATAAATTAAACTGTAACAAGTTTTTCAAAATACAACCACCTACAAGAACAAGAGGGCATAGCTACAAATTAATTCAAGAAAGGTCCAAATTAGATATAGGGAAATATTTTTTTAGGTCAGAGTGGTGAATGCTTGGAATGCATTGCCACAGGAAGTAGTGGAGGCTGGAACAATTAATGCATTTAAGAATAAATTGAATGCACATAACTTTTAGAGCAAGGTAATGTAAATTAAACTGGTTGTATACAGTCTCTGCAGAGTCTTATAAACCAGTATAAAGACGTTAAGGAAACAGGGTTTGTAGATTTGTCCTGATAAAAAAAAATCTATAATTTAAAGTTTCTATAGTTTAAAGTTGAATTTTAAGGAAGACTTAACCGTATTTAATACATGTTTGGAGTACTCATCTGGCGGAATTTCTGAACTTGGTTCTTTCATTACCTTCTGATATACAGACTGCAAAGTTTTGAAATCATATGTGTGGCCTGCAGAGAGGGGTGCCTGGGATGCCACAGCAGGAGTGTATTCAGCCAGCGAGCTGTTAGAACCATCAATATCCATACACTTCACAATTTACTAAGAGGGACTGAACACCAATGGGTCTACCCGGAGTGCAATTATGCCAATTATTAAAAGAGCAGTCACCTTCAATTCTGGAGTTCCTACAATATCCCGTTATTTTCTGCTGTTTGGTATATATGTTTTGCAAGCTTGCAAATATTTGTCTAAACAGCCATTGTCACTACTAGCCATTATACACAGCATTATCAGCAAAATCTCCAATGTTATCTTGTGTAGAAATGATATGCCCCAAACCGAACCTCATAAGCTACAAACTCTAAAACACAACATCTAGAACACAAGATCAAGATACTGAAGTGAAATTGTACTGTAAACATGTTTATCGCAACAACAATTATATGGTTGCATCAATTCAAAACATAAAATCAATGAAGATATATAAATTATAAATTTGTTAAGCACCTACTGATGAAACAAAACTAAAGACATTAAACATACAGTGCCACATCTAAATACAGCCTTTGCTCTTTTAATTGCAATATCACACATGAGGTAACATTGCAACAATGAAAAGCATAAAATAACACTGCAACAACAAACAGTTACAAAAACATTCTTTCATAAAACATAACAGATGACAATAAGCACACTTATAACATTTCAGGTTATGAATATTAAAAAAAAATAATAAATAGCTTAATATTGGCTTTAAAATATAACACACTTATGTACACACATATTTAGCAAGATCATAATCAAACATTTATCAATAAGTGCTTTCCTAAAACCAGTACAGTTCAACAAATTTCTGGACCCAGTTATATCTGCAACTGAATGTAGACTGACCAAGCAGATGGAGAAAGGAGGCTGCTAAAAAGCTTCAAACACAGACATTCCAAATTAATTATGCCATATGTATAATGTGCAGACAGTCCCCACAAAGAACTTTATTTCAAAACAAACTCTGATCCGCAAATCCTCAAGAAGAACTGGTCACACGTTAACAAATAGACTTATTAATCATTTTGTTAGACAACACAAAACATGGCAACCCTAACTGACACAGGTGATCATGTCTTCCCATGACTGAGGGTCTGGTCAGTCTATGACACAATTGGATATCCAGGAATTCTTTTTCTATGTTGTACACTGTCTCTCCAACTATAATTCTTGTCTGTTATTGCAGCATGCACTGAATTCCCTATTCTTGAAACACAATAGAAAAGTGCAGTTTCTGATATGACTTCCGTTTGCATACTGTTACTTTAATGATATCTAATCATGTTAACGTCTTCATAAGATTGTAACAATTTTTCTGTAAATCCACATTTGTAATCCCCTTTTCATCTAATTTAAATACCATCTACATTTTTCTTGCATATGATGCAATCAAATTATATGTAACACTGGAGGTACTTTCTTTCTTCATTCCATGTATAAAGATTTGTTACATTGACTTGTTCCTCTTCTGAAAAGCTGCTTTTGTTTGAGTGATACTGTTGCTTGAATGATTGTTAACTTTAATGAGTCAATTACTTGACTGATTTTATTGCTTGGTTGATTAAGTTGCTTGAGTGATTATGTTGCTTGAGTGATTATGCTTTCAGTGATTATGTTGCTAAAGTGATTATGTTGTTGATTGATTATGTTTTGAGTGATTATGCCGCTTGATCAATTCTTTTTGAGTGATTATGTTGCTTGAGTGATTCTTTTTTGAGTGATTATGTTGCTTGAGTGATTCTGTTTTGAGTGATTATGTAGCTTGAGTGATTCTGTTTTGAGTGATTATGTTGCTTGAGTGATTCTGTTTTTAGTGATTATGTTGTATGAGTGATTCTGTTGCTTTGACAATTATGTTGCTTGAATGATTCTGCAGCTTATCTCTTAGCAATACAAAAAATTCAATCAATGTTCATGGCTGAAGATGCATCACAGTTTGAGCTGGCAGCAGCCAGCGACTCGTTGCTAGCTGCTTGCATCAGGGGCAGTGAACCAGAGCTGACCAAGACTCTATTCTGCTTGCAAGCAGCACCCTGGAAACAAGCTGCACTAGCACTGCCTTGGTAACAGAACAGGGATCGCAGTCGGCAGGCAAACCCAGCACCAAAAAACGCCAGCTGAAATTGTATGTTTCTGGACAAAAGGCGTAGATTATTGCAGACTCACTGTAAACTACAGCACAATTACCTTCCCAGTACAAACACCGAAAAAGAAGAAGAATCCATGTTTCATTTATTTTAACATTACATTTTTTTTTAGATTAATTCTCTTGTGGAAAAACATTATTTCAGTTATTTTAATATTTACAAGATGCTGAAACTTTCTGCAAGAACAGTAGCAACACAATTCTCTGCTGCTCCAACACTTGACCTATTCTGACACCCACTTCCTCAGCTGTAGAAATATTTAACCATTTCTGTGTGCCAATGCCTCCCACTTCTTCTTTCAACCCAATAGAAAACAAGAAAATCGCTCTTCTCTTCCATGTATCCTGTTTACCTCACATTATCTAGATCTTTCTTTCAAACCTATATAGCTACTCCAGTCAGCCAGATTTTGGGTTGTACTATTAGCTGCAGGGTACACATGTGATACTGGGCCCTGAAAGGGGAGCAACAATAGTAACCCTGTAACAAGATGCAACTTAGGATGATTGGGCATGGGACTGGCTATCCCATACTGTAGAAAAAGTAAAGAATAACTCAACACCCCAGTGTAGATAGAAGGACAGTGGCTAAGTCAGGTTACGTTACTAGCAACATATGCAATGTTTGGAGAGGCTTCGACATTAGAATAGCTTTCACAGTGCATATCAATTTCAGGTAAATTTCCACCAGAATAATTCAGTCAACTTGTATGTTTGAATATACCAGCTGCTCGCATATTTCTGGCACACCTTTAAACAACTACAGAAGCAACAGGACCCACCAGAACACATTTTGACAATAAAATATCACAATATAACATCAAAATAAATAAATCGCATACAAATAACAATATACCTTGAATACTTTTAAATGCAACCAAAGAATGATGATAATAAGCTAAACATTATTCAATACAGGTAAATGCATTTCTAGCACTACAATGTCAAGATAATATTGTGACAACAATATAGGGTAACAGTTATAATATACACTGTTCAGTTATAACATGACTGCCTACATTTATAACACTTGTGTTCTGCAGGGACATAATTAAGTGACCAAAAATATAGGGACATTATTAATCAAATATTTTGTATAATTTTAACAAAGACACACACATTTGTAAGTATAACATGTCCTGAATAATGATTAAACAGTGACATCAATACAATGGTAATACAATAAACAATGTATTCATCATTTTAAAAAACAACAATAATAATATAAAGACATAATATGATAACCCTTAGCACTTTTAATAATGCTATAAAAATATAACATATTCAGTACAGATATAAAGCAATGTTATCAAATTGTAATGTATATGTTGTATAGTCACCATAAAATGCATCAAATTAGGACTATTCAAAACCACTTGAATCTTGTCAAACAGTAATACAGGATCTCACTAAGCTTCAGACTTGGCAACACAACATGCAACTGTTAAAATTATACAAATTGCATCCTTCCTTTAGGAAACTCATGTTGTTATTTCTGTTATGTACATCTTACCAATATTTAGTACATACATTTCAATTGAATAAAAACCACTACTTGACCTGCAGTCAGCTTTCAGAGCTACATGACTTAAACAATCAACTATCACAGCTATATGACTTCTATAATCAGCTTTCACAGCTACAAGAGTTCTCCAATCATCTGTCACAGTTATGTGAGTTTTCCTGTCAGCTGTCACAGTTGTGTGTTCTCCAATCATCTGTTAGTTATGCGGCGAGTTCTCCAATCAGCTGTCAAAGTTATCTGAGATCTCCAATAATCTGTCACAGTTATGTGAGTTCTCCCATCAGCTGTCACAGTTGTGAGTTCTCAAATCATATAGCTACATACTTCTTCCACCAGTTTTCACAGTTTAAACAACAACCAGTTTATTACAACAACTATTACAATCAGCTTTTACAGTTAAATAACTCCTACGAACAACTTGCATAGCTAAATAGCTTCTACAATCAGATTTCATGGCTAATGAACTTCTATAATCGGCTTTCAGTTAAATAGCTCCTACAGTCAACTTGCACAGCTAATTAGCTTCTACAATCAGCTTTCATAGCTAATTAACTTCTACAATCAATTTTCACAGTTATGTAATTTCCATAACCAATGTTCACAACTGGTGGTAATCAACTCAATGGGAATGCACTAAGTCCAAACATAAAATTGAATACAACATTGAAAGAAGCCATTATTATGACGTTACAAACATTTATTACAAGCCTAGAACTCTAAATGAAGACAATGTGTGAAATGAGATGTCCTCTTGTAATGCTAAAATCATCTTGTCGTTATGTAGATATTTATAAAGGGGATACATATCCAATGATGGATGCTGGGTATGGGCACCAAGGCACATACCCCTGTTGTTTTTCTGAGAATGTACATCAATTATTTAAATTCCATGTATCACTAGACGATATAAGGTATCATATAATTATTTGCATCATGTAGCCATTCAGATATTTTCCATCCGTCTCCAGTATTTTTATTTTTCAGTTATTCTGAAATGAAATATATGAAATGAATATATATATTCATTCAACTTTCAAATTATTATTAAACTTCTTTTGTTGTGTCTCTGCTGCTTTTCTCCAACAGCCCAAATGCCAATTTCTCTGATTTATTCTTTTATTAATCTCCTTGTTTGAATCAAAATGAGTTATGTGATAACATATGCTGACTAAATGAGCCTCAAACTTCTCATACAGGTCAGAGTTTAATATACATTACTGGTTTATTTCAAAGATACTGTAGCCTTCCCTCTAGTGAAGACAAATTGTCTTTCTTAAATACTGGCACAAAGTACATAGTTCACTAAATTCAACACTACAGATGAAACATCTTTCTGTGACACAGCAAGAAACCAACAGCATGGCAACATGAGAACATGCTATCAACAACTTTAGTTCATATCTAAATAAAACAATTTCTTTCAAAATTGTACAAAGTTTTCTTATTCCTTGTTTCATTCCATGGAGTCACTCACCACTGCAGTTAGCCAGCCCCCTTTGTAGGACATGTTGTGCATTTGGAGTGGTGATTTTTGTGGCTCTTGGTTTGACATAATTGCTAACTCCATGCAATATGCACAATCACCATCATTTATAACCCCATACAATATGCACAATCACCATCATTTATAACCCCATACAATATGCACAATCACCATCATTTATAACCCCATACAATATGCACAATCACCATCATTTATAAATCCATACAATATGCTCAATAGTCATCATTTATAACCCCATACAATATGCTCAATAGTCATCATTTATAACTGCATACAATATGCTCAATAGTCATCATTTATAACTGCATACAAAATGCTCAATAGTCATCATTTATAACCCCATACAATATGCTCAATCACCATCATTTATAACTGCATACAAAATGCTCAATAGTCATCATTTATAACCCCATACAATATGCTCAATAGTCATCATTTATAACTGCATACAAAATGCTCAATAGTCATCATTTATAAACCCATACAATATGCTCAATCACCATCATTTATAGCCCCATGCAAAATGCTCAATAGCCGTCATATATAAATAACCCCATGCAAAATGCTCAATAGTCATAATTTACAACTGCATACAATATGCCTAAAAGTCTTCATTTATAAGCCCAAACAATAGGCTCAAAAGCCACAATTTATAACCCTACACAATAGGCTAAATATCCATTACTTGAATACGCTTCCTAAAATACACGTCCTAATTTTTGTTTAAAACCCCAGGACACACAACAATATTAATTTTAGCAAAGTACAAAAATATTTAATGTACAAGACCTCACAGATGCTCAATAACTCTAAATACAAAAATAGAACATTCGTAATGGCAAAAATCACAGATGCTTTACAGCAGGAAGTTGCAGCACATTCCCTAGTCAAATACTGCTAGTGGGACAGTCAATAATCAAAAGTATTATTTCAGTCACTATTGGGGAGTCATACACCTTTGCTATATTCCTTCCTACATCTATATTGATGTGTCAGCTTTCTTCTGATCTTGGTATATACCTTCCTATATCAATAGTGATGTAGTAGTTTCTGTCTGAGTTCCATATATTCCTTCCTAAATCAACAATGGTGTGGTAGTTTCTGTCTATGTTTCGTATATTCCTTCCTAAATCAACAATGATGTGGCAGTTCCTATCTGAGCTCTAGCATACAAATGTTATAAGTAATGAAGATCTTCATCAAGTATTCCAAGAAAACATAAGGCACAGGATTGTTCAACTTAATCTGGACTAGCATTTGTCAACCCCGTTATGAAAAAATGTATAATTGACAAGAATGGTAAATGGGTGAATGTGTGGCCAAGTAGTTAGGACACAGGTCTCTTAATCAGGTGACTCAGTTTCAAACAATACATCTCTTAACAGAACCCAGCAATGGAACAAATGTTGTGTTGACAGTTTTAGTAGATAATAAATGTGTACATTACTAACAGTTTGACAGGGCAAGACTATGGGAAAGAGAACTTGTCCCTTCACATCACAATATTGAATTCTTCAACACTCCATCCATGATGGTAGTATTGGCAGCATAGGATACCTTTTGATAAGTTGAATATATTAAGGATCTGACCATTTATTATGTAACTAAGAAAAAAAAGGTGTGCGTTGTTTAAGTCAGGTTTTCTTATTTTTATGATTGGCCCCATCTCTATTTTTTTTAAATATTCTTTTATACATTGCATAACCCCTTGTCCTCATCATGGACCTAACTTGGTCCTTGTTCCTGAATCAATGGAAAGGATAAATTAGACTATACCAAGTTATTCAAAATACAACTGCCTACAAGAACAAGAGGGCACAGCCACAAATTAATTAAAGAAAGGTCCAGATTAGATACCAGGATATATTTTATTAGAGAGTGGTGAAGGCTTGAAATGCATTGCCAAAGGAAATAGTGGAGGCAGGGTCAGTTAATGCATTCAAAAATAGATTCGAAGCTTATTTGTATTTTAAGGTAAAGTAAATGTAAAAGAAACTGGTTGTATACAGACTCTGAAGAACCTTCTGAACCAATATGAAGAAGTTTAGTTTCAAGATTTTGAGGGTCCTCAATCAGGAAGCTACGATCCTAGAGAATAGTTGTCGTATCTGTTGTTTTTATACCAGACCAACCATAGAACTAAAGCAACCATCAACACAATAAGCTCTGATAGCTTCTGAAAGTAACTGGGTGCCTTTAGGTCAGCCCAGTCTATACTAATGTCAGTTCTGCATAATAAAACAAAATAACATAACATAGTTTGCACTGTGCATGCCAATACTGGCTCCTATTGATGGCTCAAATGTTAATTATGCAGAAGAGAAGCAGTATTTTTTGGTGTCCAAACAATGACATACGTCACAGCCAGCAGATGACATAGACAATATCCTCACAGCCAATATATTTGATGGAAATGTGATGTTCATTTCACAAGAGATTTCCAAAATCCAGCAGACCAGTCGTGAGATGGCATCTCCAAAAGATGACACTTCAAACAGCAGAAGATCAGATAAAAATAGTAGCAGCAGCTCCCCAAGATGACTTCTGCCACAGCCAGAGACTCAGATAGGCATGTGAGCTTGCTGGTAGAAATCAGGATCATCTTCCTCATCCAGCTCAAACTCTTCCTCTTCTTTGTCAAGCTGCAAGAACAGTACAAACGACAAACTTAAAATGACAAACTTAGAGAAGCACACTTGTCAAATTCAGCTCATCCCATACATAAACTTGTACAAACCTGCATTTCCTTCAGTGTACACCAATGTGCATTGTTTTGTATTGTTTCCCCCTTAAAGTGTTTTGTTATTACAAAATATGTAAATATACTATTTTTGGGGGGATGGCATTATTCAACCATTACTATCTCCTAAATGGAAAATGGTCCATAGAACCAACCTTCATTGCTGATGAAGGAACACAAACTCTGCAGCTCCTGTAATGGCTCAATAGTTTTCCACTGACTTGGTCAATTATCCATTTACAGCTGGGAGAAGCAGCCATACCATGAAAAAAGCAATGGTATGCCTGGTCTATTAAATAAGGTATGTTTGGATTGTAAACCAAGCTCAACACCTAAGTCAGATGCTTTTAAAACAATCAATCAAATCCATCCAAAAAGTAGTTCCTTACAATCTGTTTTACATTGATCAAAAATGGTTGTGGTTATTTTGCTAAAACAAAATTGGCAGCCTGCTCATGTTACAGATTCCCAGAAATCAACTGATAATCTCTTACTTCTTTAGTCATCTACATGTTTCATAACACATTTATGTCTGATTACCTGCAAGTTGACATGTATGTGTCTGTGTGTGTGTGTGTGTCACATCTAAGCTGATATAAGTTACTTACTGTTCCATCTACCAAGGTCATAAAGTGCAGTGAGGAGATAAAGTTGCTTTCATGGGCCAAGTGTGTTGCACCAGTTGTTGCATGTCTGTGTTGTTGCAGGAATTCTCTTACATAATCTATCCAACTGGGGCATGGCCTGCCTTGTGCTTTGCAGTCAGACCTTCTTGCGTTTTAAGCGTACATTCATAATTGATCAGGTTCTCACCACATTTCAAATGTCATCATTTCTTATTTTTTCTTTCCTGGTTCCACCAATGATATTTCTTATATATTTCGTTACACTTGCAATTTTGCTATACCTGCGTCTTCGACAAGGACCAAGCTTGACATTGGTAACACAGTTTGTATCAATTTACTGTTTATCAGTAGTTGTTTTGTTGACGTTCAGGTGTTTAAGTAGTGGTGACAGATAATAAGTCACAGCAGAGGCTTTCTGACACCTGATATAACATGGAGGACATTGCAGATAGTGAACTTGAAATTGAGGGATATACAATGTTAAGGAAAGATAGGATAATTGGAGACAAGACTAAGGGAGGTGGCGTTTTATTATACTGTATAAATTCTGTTAATATAACGATCAAAGATTATTTATCATGTGGTGACAAAAATGAAAGTGTATGGGGAGAAATAGAAAGTGGGGGTGAAAAAACAGTGATTGGAGTGTGCTATAGATGTCCATCAAGTCAAAAAGAGGAAGATGAGGAGCTGATTAGTAGCATAGCAAAGGCAAGTGAAGGGAAATTATTATTAATGGGAGATTTCAACTATCCAGAAATAAAATGGGATATGGCAGAAGCACTTGTAGAGTCAAAACCTTTTGTTAAGTGCATAACTGATAATTTTTTAATTCAAGCAGCCACCAGAGGCAAAAACATACTCGACCTAGTTTTTACTACAGAGGAAAATATGATTGAAAACGTTACCGTTGGGAACTGTTTGGCTCAAGTGACCATCAAATCATCCGTTGGGATCTTATTGCAGGGAAAGAAGTAAACATAAACACGCGAACATACGACTACTCTAAGGCAGATGTTAAGAGGATGAAAGAGGCAGTGAACCACATAATCTGGAAAGATATTGTCGTAGAAACAGATGTTGAACAGGAGTGGGAAAGTTTTAAAACAGTTCTAGAAACGCTAAAAGAGCAATGTGTTTCATGTAGGGGGGTAAACCCCAAGCGTAAAAAGTGGATAACTAGATTTGTAGTGAAATGTAGAAGAGCAAAAAATAAAGCATGGAAAAAATATATAGAGGCAGGTAAATCAAAAGAAACATATGTAAAATATTTGGACAAGCAGAACATATCTCAGAAAGCGAATAAAACAGCAAAAATAAACTTTGAAAAAAAACTTGCTCAGAGGATCAAGACTGACAGTAAAAGCTCTTATGTTAGAAATAAACAAAGAACGAAAGACAAAGTAGGCCCTCTCATAGACAGTACAGGGAAAATAATAAGTGAGAATAGGGAGGCAGCTAATCTGCTCAATCAGTACTTTGGCACAGTCTTCACAAAAGAGGACTGCTCCAAGATCCCAGAGCCTATAGATATTTTTCAAAGCGACATGGATACAGCGGGATTAAGATCAATCTGTATTACAGAGGAAATGGTTTTTACAAAATTGGAGGGGTTGAAAGTAAATAAATGTCCAGGTCAAGATGGTATTCATCCAAAATTGCTGTATGACATTAGAGACCAACTAGCAAAACCATTGGCTATATTATGTTCTCAATCACTTACAAAAGGGATTGTTCCACGGGATTGGAAAGATGCAGGAGTGATCCCCTTATTCAAAAACGGCAAAAAATCAGATCCAGCAAATTATAGACCGGTGAGTTTAACGAGCATAGTCTGTAAATTGTTTGAGTCAATAATCAAAGAAAACATTGTAATGCATTTAGACAAATTTAATCTAATTAGAAATAGTCAGCATGGGTTTACTAGAGGGAGATCATGCTTAACAAATCTATTAGAATTCATGGAGGAGGTTACCAAAATCATAGATAAAGGGGAGCCAGTGGATGTTATTTATCTAGACTTTGCAAAGGCCTTTGATAGAGTACCTCAACAAAGATTATTTCGAAAGTTAAAATCACATGGAATAGGTGGCGAAGTTGCCAAATGGATTGAAAATTGGTTAACGGGAAGAAGGCAGAGTGTGGGCATAAATAAGGAGTACTCTGAGTGGTGTGAAGTGAAAAGTGGTGTGCCACAAGGCTCGGTTTTGGGAACAATTTTGTTCTTGATATATATAAATGATTTGGACATTGATATGAGATCCATGATTGCAAAATTTGCTGATGACACAAAACTATGCAGTAGTGTCTCATCTAAAGCGGAAGTGGATATATTGATGTCGGATTTAGATAAAATTCGAGAATGGTCTGTAAGCTGGCAAATGGAGTTTAATGTAGATAAATGTACAGTCTTCCACATGGGTAGATCCAATATGGAACATAATTACAGAATGGGAGAAAACAATATTAGAAAGATAGGTAAAGAAAGGGACCTAGGGGTTATAATAGATCATACAGGAAAGGTGAGTGAGCAAGTTAAGGTAGCAGTGAAAAAGGCAAATGCAATGTTAGGTATGATAAAAAGAAATATTAAACATAGGAGCAAGGAAGTGATCGTCAAACTGTATAAAGCTTTAGTTAGACCTAGATTGGAGTACTGTGTACAGGTGTGGAGTCCTTATCATAGAGGGGACATAAACATGCTAGAAAGAATACAAAAAAGAGCGACAAAGATGATAGTGGGATTCCAGAATTACAGTTATGAGGAACGACTCAGAAAAACCGGCCTACAGTGTCTCGAAGGGAGAAGAATTCGTGGTGACTTAATACAGGTTTATAAGATGATCAGAGGAATCGATAAATTAGACTATAACAAGTTTTTTAAAATACAGCCACCTACAATAACACGAGGGCATAGCTACAAGCTGACTAAAGAGAGGTCCAGGTTAGATATTAGAAAATATTTTTTTAGTCAGAGAGTGGTGTCTGCTTGGAATGCATTGCCAGGGGAGGTAGTGGAGGCAGGGACAGTTAATGCATTTAAGAATAAACTGGATGCGCATAGCTTTTAGAGCAAGGTGCTGTAAGTGTGACTGGTTGTATACAGACTCTGCAGGGTCTTCTAAACCAGTATAAAGACATTAAGTTAAGTTAAGTTATGCCTGTTAAATGAAAGATTAAAACAACTGATTATTTTACTCTTGTGTTAAGGTTGCTTCTACTGTTTTGTGATGTCTCAATACCAAGAGATCACTAAACACTTCTGAAATATAATGTGAATCACACAAAACTATCACTTTCACATCAGATCATCACAAGATTACAGAGCCCATAGATATTTATCAAATGAACAGGGATACAAAGGGATTAAGATCATCTGCATTACGGAGAAAATGATTTTCAAACAATTGGAGAGGCTGAAAGTGGATAAATGTCCTGATCAAGATGGTATTCATCCAAAATTGCTGTTGAAATTAGAAACCTGTTAGCAAAACCATTATCTATATTATATTCTCAAATACTTGCAAAGGGGATTGTTCTAGGGGAGTGAAAAAATGCATGAGTGATCCCCTTGCTAAAAAAAAGTCTGATTATAGACCAGTGAGTTTAGTCTGAAAAGAAAACATTGTAATGCACTTGGACAATTTAATCTAATAACGAATAGTTAAAAGTGCCTCATCAAAGATTATTTAGGAAGCTGAAATCACATGGAATATGTAAAGAAGTTACCAAATGGATAAAAGATTGGTTAATGGGAAGAAGGCAGAGAGTGGGCATAAATAAGGAGTACTCTGAGTGGTGTGAGGCAAAAAGTAGAGTGCCACAGGGCTCTGTTTTGGGACCAATTTTGTTTTTGACATTTGGGCAATGACATCAGATCCACGATTGCACAATTCGTGGATGACACAAAACTATGCAGAGGTGTCTCATCTAAAGCAGAAGTAAATATATTGATGTCAGATTTAGATAAAAATTCAAAAATAGTCTGAGAGCTAACAGATGTAGTTTAATATAGATAAATGTAGAGCCATCAACATGCATAGATCTAATTTGGAATATAATTACAGGATTGGAGAGAACAATATTAGGAAGGTAGAGAGATAGAGGATAGGGACCTGCGGGTTATAATAGATCATACATGTAAGGTAAGTGAGCAAGTCCAGGTGGCAGTGAAAAATTGTTAGATATGAAGTGTATAGAACTGTATGCAGCATTAGTGAGACTATAGATTGGAATACTGTGTTCAGGTGTAAAGTTCTTACCATGGGATATAAACATGCTGGAGAAGATACAAAGAAGAGCGACAAAACTGATAGTGAGATTCAGAAATTACTACAATGCTAGAAAAGAAAAGAATTCAAGGTGATTTAATTCAGGTTTATAAGATAAAAGATCAAAGAAAAAGATAGATTAGTCTATAACAAGTTTTTCAAAGTACAACCAGCAACAAGAACAAGAATAAGAGGGCATAGCTGCAGGCTAATTAAAGAAAGGTCAAAATTAGATATTAGGAAATATTTGAGTCAGAGAATGATGAATGCTTGGAATGCTTTGTCATAGAAAACAGTGGGAGTTGGGTCAGCTAATGAATTCAAGAATAGATTGAATGCACAGCTATTTTTAGATCAAGTGGAGTAGAAGAAACTGGCTGTATACAGACTCTGAAGAGTCTTCTAAACCAGTATAAAGACGTTAAGCCACCTTCCACTTATCTGCATACAATACTAATGCCAATCACTAGATATTTCACACTTATTCCAACCTGCAAGACTTTAGCTTCACTGCACTCAAACTCTCTCGGCCATGATAAACCACTTTAGCTGCAGACAAGTTTCTACATAAACAAAGTGCAATGACAAATAAACTACTTTCTGTCAAACATTCTAAAACCTCAAACACCAGAACATCACCACAACAACTATAACCTTTGTTATTACATGTTATATTATGTAGAAACAGCATGACAGCACTAAGGGCAGACTCATTGGTGCTCCACATATCTGGATAATGCTGATTCCTGTAGTCCGCTGGTTGTATACTGCTCCTGCAATGTCCTGCCATGAGCTTCATCAGTCCACATTTGATTTCTAACTGCTCCTGCTGTGTCCTGCCATGAGCTTCGTTAGTCCACATTTGATTTCTAACTGCTCCTGCTGTGTCCTGCCATGAGCTTCGTCAGTCCACATTTGATTTCTAACTGCTCCTGCTGTATCCTGCTGTGTCCTGCCATGAGCCTCGTCAGTCCACATTTGATTTCTAATGCAGTTTGTGGATTGCTGATTCATTGATTGAAATGTCAATATCAAAAAGGGGGGTCAATGATTGACACCAGTATGTCGTGCCTTACCACATCTAAGAGCGCTGTTAAGGCCAGGATGTCAGCTTTTGCAATGTCATGGATTCCGTTATGACCAAAAAAGTACATCCACAGACCCTTGAAGGTTTGAGGTCTCTTTTTCATTCAGGTCCATTGGTTATGCTAAATCTGCAGGCCCAGCACCCAAATAAAATCTTTTCCAGTCAATTTGATGCTCATAGTCTCTGTTTCAGCTCTCTACCCCCTAGTCAGGTCTGGCATCACAGGTCATCATGGGCTGGACAGTTATGGAGGATGAGTTCAGGTGTTGTATCTTGCTATTGATTAATGCCACAATCACACCTTCTTGACCTTCCAAAGCAAGGACTGAGACTCTAATACAATGACTGTTCTGATTACTTTAACCAAACAATACATTTACAATATTTTCTACTACTACTTCACATAACTTCACCTGAGTAAGGTCAGCACTATCAAAGAACTTGGGCATCACTTTCAAGCGAAGTGGCACCAGGAGAATCAGCATGAATGGAAATGCAAGTGAAGCATCAGTTGATTTGATTACTATAAGAAACAGCAGGCATGTCAGTTGAATCAAAGTGAATTTATGCATCTGCATTGTGCGAACCTGCGGAAGAGATCACGCAAAAGTATTTCTTTAAAGCAAATAAATGTCTAGATAGCCACTTTCTTATATACTGTCATGGTATTCAATGATGGAAGAGCATTTAGCAATATTTGCACAGATTTTGGTAACAAAATACTGTCATCTAACAGTGTGTTATTGGTAAAAATGTAAAAAGCAATACTGTAATAAAATAATATGAAACATTGTGCTTGACTAAAATAGGTGATTTCCGTGAAAATAAATCTTACTGCAATCAAATAGTGTGTAGAGGAGAGAAGAATTTGAGGTGACTTGATACAAGATTATAAGATAATAAATTGGAAGGATAAATTAAACAAGTTTTTCAAAGTACAATCAGCTACAAGAACAAGATAGAAAAGCTACAGATTATTTAAAGAAAGGTACAGATTAGATATTAGGAAATATTTTTTTAGTAAGAGGGCGGTGAATGCTTGCTTGCAATGTATTGCCACAGAAAATAGTGTAGGCTGGGTCAGTTAATGCATTCAAGAATAGATTGGATGCACAGTTATTTTTAGGTCAAGTGTAGTAGCATAAACTGGGTGTACAAACTCTGCAGAGCCTTCTAAACAAGTACAATGAAGTTAAGTTAAGTAAAATATTATACATTCCTGTCAGCCACTGAATGAGTGATTTTATAAGGCAAACAGCAAATAGATTAACAACTGTAAACATGGTGACAAATACTGAACTTGGAACTTCATCATCATGTTTGTCCTTTACAGAACGTCGCTCTCACAATAGCCGATATCTAATACTCAATCTCTGGCCAGAACTCCCATCTCGGTTGCTGTCATCTTCAGGACCTCCGTGATGTCTTGGGTATTGTTCTCTCTAGGTCATTATGGAATTTAATGTGGCCAAAATATTTTAGTTTTTCTAGACAAAATATTGTTAGGTACTAGCCAATTTTCAGTTCTTTTAGGATATCTGCATTGTTCCTTTTCGCTATACATAGTATTTTGAGAATTTTCCTGTAGCATTTTAGTTCAAAAGATTCAATCTTTTACCTAAGTGTTTGTGTGGTGGTCCACGTTTCCGTACGTTGCCACTGGGAAGATACGAGTTAGCAGGATTTTCATTTTTGTCATTTCATTAGTGTTCTGCCAAATGTTTCTCATTTTATTTAGCCTCTCTATTGCCATAGATATTTTCGGACTTCCTTCAGGCAATCTCCATCGTTCTTATAATTGATCAGAGGTACTTGGAACTTAAATTCTTCAAAATGAATCAGGGATGGTAAAAACAATAGGCTGAAAGCCATATTGAAAGAGAGCATGAATCGAGATATTGTGCTTTACTAGGGATGATTACAAGGAAATATGAATAATTTAGAAAGATTATGTGTAATGGCCCCTGAACACATTCTATGCTGAAGGTAAGGGTAAACATAATAAATTAGCAGACAAGCCGTCAAGTGTTAAGAGACATTAATTTACTAGGTCTGAACATTGACTCAGGTGGGGTTGAGTCACAAGTTCTTTTCTTTGTCTTGTCTTTTCAAACAGCTTATCATCATCATGTAGCATGTCCTTTGTAGAACGTCGCTCTCATCACAGCCAGCCGAAATGAATCTTGGTCTGCAGACAATCTTCCCACCTGCTCCATGTTTCATGTTTAGAGTATCCTTGATATCTTATGTCCACTTTCGTCTTGGTTGGCTCCTGCATCACCTTCCAGGTACCATGCCATCCATGACCGTTCTTCACAGCCTGTCATGACGTTTGACGTGGTGGAAAAAATAAATTTCTGAAACATAACAGCCTATCAGGTTAACAATTTACAGCTGGGTTGGGTAGACAAGCATGCGTCACAATAAAAACAATGTCAATAATGACAAGGGCAATGTTTGGCAAGTTAATTTTCTAGAGCTAATCATGCCGTTTTTATTCATTTCCACCAAACATTTTAACAAAATAAAGTCAATCTCACAGCTGTAACTGCTGGTCTAGTCAGGAAATGATGAGTTAGAGATATCAATGTACTAAGGCAGTTCTACATCTGTAGTATATACCACTAGTCATCTACTTGTTTAGATTAAATGGCTATGTGTCTGTCCAGAGGGTAGTGACCACAGTTCTGCTAACCAGTAACAGGTTAAAAAAAAGTCATGTCCAGCCATTTTCCCAAGAGAACCACTCTTGGCATTTCATGTAACCTCTTTTGTTTCCTATTTGTACTTTCATTCATCCCTGAGACCCATTCTCACTGAATCAGACAACATAACAGTAGAGCTTCTGCTGAGAAAGGCCCTTGACTTGTGGTTGATATGGCACCTACCTTCCTGACATAGCCCACAGAAGGGTGGTACTTGACCGGCATTAGAAGCAGTTTGATTCTCTCACACATCTGAACACCGCTCAGAGTGGACACTCCCAAGTACAGAAAAATCCCAAACAAGGCAGGAACTGGAATAGCTTGTAGGACAGGCCCCATGCCAATGGATAGTCCTGCCATGACAAAACAAAAAAAACAACGTCAGCGTTCATGTTCCCAGAGAACAACAGTTCAACATGCAAAGTGAAGTCAATAATCATTTATCTTTATAAACTGTAACAGCTCACTCACCCATCCCCTACTGTGTCAAGTGTAACAGCTCACTCACCGATCCCCTACTCTGTCAAGTGTAACAGCTCACTCACCCATCCCCTACTCTGTCAAGTGTATCAGCTCACTCATCCAGCCCCTACTGTGTCAAGTGTATCAGCTCACTCATCCATCCCATACTCTGTCAAGTGTAACAGCTCACTCACCCATCCCCTACTCTGTCAAGTGTAACAGCTCACTCACCCCTCAGCTCACTCATCCAGCCCCTACTGTCAAGTGTATCAGCTCACTCACCCCTCAGCTACTCTGTCATGTGTAGCAGCTCACTCATCCAGCCCCTACTGTCAAGTGTATCAGCTCACTCACCCCTCAGCTACTCTGTCAAGTGTAACAGCTCACCCACCCATTCATTACTCTCTCAAGTGTAAATGCTCACCCAACCGTCCCCTACTCTGTCAAGTGTAATAGGTTACCCAGCCCTCCCCTACTCTGTCAAGTTTAGCAGCTCACCTACCTACCTACCAGCTACTCTGCCAACAGATCTAAGTCTACTCTGCCAACACATCTAAGTCTACTCTGCCAACACATCTAAGTCTACTCTGCCAACACAGCTAAGTCTATGTGGCAGAGTCCAGGTTTTCACTGCAGTATTTCTATCTAGAATGTTACCTCATGCATCAACATGATTCAAGACCACACACAGCAAATAACATATCAAACAGCATGTAATAGATTATTACATGAATATCAACAAAACCAACATTTAGAAAACAGAGCAGCAAAATCATTATTATTGAACAAACACAATATTATTAATATCTTCGTGGAGGTTGTAAGCAAAAGCTATTGAATATTGCCCCCCAACTAATCCAACCAAGTTCTAGCCGCACACCCCCCTCCCGTTATCTGCACCCTCAACACACAATCACAAACTCGTCCTCACGATCAGATTACGTGCTCAGATGAATCTGGACGCTCATATTTAATCAAATCACATATTCAGGCGATCTATACACTCGTGCAACAATTCAGAACATACATCGTTCACAAGGTGTCCTGCGTGTACAACACACATTCAGCTCTCTTCTAGACATAGGGCGCCCAACACACACCTGATAGAGCGACTGGCAAAGACTCAAAGACGTATGCTGGTTTAGTCACTCTGAAATTCATTCTATTCTCTCTAACATTCGTAAAACAGCCTATCAATCACTCTTCTATAAAGTCGGCGAGCTAAATAGACCCCTAGATAATTTATGTCTCTCTCTCTCTCTCTCTCTCTCCATGGCCAGCCTGCCAGAGTTAACTTTTCTCAGTATTATATATTGTCTCAAGCAGTATCAGATCTGTCCAATGGTCTCTGTGGTATGTCTGACCCAGCCATCTTCTAATTTGGATCTACCTTCACTTAGTTGTTATTGGAACGAATCACTTTGAGTTCACATCACTCAAAATGTCGTAGCAAGACCCGATGGCCTCTGTCTGTCACTAATCCCCTACTACTCAAATCGGAAGTTGTCAGCTCCTACACCCTAACTATTTTCCTTTGTCGACTTAGTGTCGAAATGATGAGTGACTTTGGCATAGTGTCGAGACGGTGAGTGACCTTGGTACACATTCAGGTACCTTTGTTCTCAGAGTCGCCGACCACATCGCCCCCACCCTAAACGCACATGCTCTGGCTGGAACTGTTACTTCTACTCTGCCAACAGATCTAAATGTTGTAAAGCAGAGAACAATGAAAATAAATGAAAAATGGGACCTAATAAATAAAAAACTGCATGGACAGAATAGTTGTTCTAATCGAGAATAAGATGGCAAGCAATAGTTTAAGATACAGTTAAAATGTCAGGAAGTAAAGGACAAACTCACCAATTAACAGATGGACTGCAAAGTTTGTGACTCGCTGCTCTTTCACTCCTAGCAGTTGTGGCTTCTCACCAGGAGCATGTGTTCGACTATATTCACTCAAAGCACTGACATGGGCTACTGTTCGTACAGTTGCAGCACACATCCATGGCAACCCAAATAAGCCTCCAAGTAATGTCAGAAACCCTAGGATCAGCTGGTCCAGGTGGTACCCTGATCCTTTCTTTAACTTACGCTCCTTCTTGTTGAGAATCATTCTAAAAGAATATATGATACGATATTCAACAGGTCACATTGTCTTTTCTAGAATTATTCTACCAAAATATACAATTTAATATTCATCAGATCTTTTAACACATTTTTCAACATACAACTACCTACAAGAACAAGAAGGCATAGCTACAGATCAACTAAAAAAAAGTCCAGATTAGATATTAGGAAATATTTTATTTTAGTCATAAAGTGGTGAATGCTTGGAATGCATTGCTACAGGAAGTAGCGGAGGCAAGTAAAACGAATGCATTTAAGAATAGATTGGATGTGCATAGTTTTTAGAGCATGCAATGTAAAAGAAACCGGTTGTATACAGACTCTGCAGAGTCTTCTAAACCAGTATAAAGACGTTAAGTTAAGTTAACTATACAATATTCAACATCTCACATTCTCTTTTCTAGAATCATCTACCAGAATATATAACACAATATTGAACAGGCTACATTCAAAAAGACTGAAATATATTTTTCCAAAAGAGCAATAAGAGAAGATAAAAATTAACCCTTTTAACACTGACCACCCATCTCCATAAAATCCCACTCCTCTGTGCTACTGAGAAAATATGCACAAGACAGGCATGTGTGAAAAGTTAGTTTAAGTTACTTTGACAAAACTATGCGCAGGGCTTGACACATTTTAGAGTGGCTCACCAGTCAGTCAAAAATTTCACCAGTCAGAATGGTCGGACTACAGTCATGCAATTTATGTTAAACTTAAATTAGGCACTCACTTTTATTTCTTCGTAATAATGCGTAACAAACCAAAATATTTGGTATTTCTTACACAGTATGGGTTCTTACACAGTATGGGTACTTACACAGTTTTAGCCTATTTCTTCTTAAGAGAAAATGCAGTGCTGCCAAAGACATGGCATTTGTGCTATTGAATATGCTTGGTAGTTTTAGCACTGAAGTACAATTTATCAATGACTTTAGTAGGTTTAAATTGTGGCAGTAGATGTCCGTTTAGATTCACCATCATAAGCTAGCTTATGTACAATCTATTTCAACCGTAATATCATTACTAATCGTGCGAGAGTTGTTATGTATCAACTACTAAAAACGTAATTAAAGATTAAATTCTGATGTTTGTTTACTCATCAAGCAAAAATTGTTACTAGTCACAGACGAGCGTTTTTGTCAAGCCCTGACTATGAGCTTTATTTTACTTCTAACCTGATTTCTTCAATGTTTCTGCTTATTATGTCAGAAGATTGTGGAATATATTTATTGAAGACCATCGTGAATCTTGTGATTCAGAACCTGGTATATGACTCTATAGTCAAGGCAACATAAACATCAGCGAGGGCATACTCTATGAGCATGTGTCACCATACACAAAGCAGCTACAAAACTTACTCTGTGATCTATCTCTCATACACAAAGCAGCTACCAAAACTGTGATATATCTCTCATACACAAAGCAGCTACCAAAACTGTGATATATCTCTCACACACAAAGCAGCTACCAAAACTTACTCTGTGATCTATCTCTCATACACAAAGCAGCTACTAAAACTTACTCAGTGATCTATCTCTCATACACAAAGCAACTACCAAAACTTACTGTGATCTGTCTCTCATACACAAAGCAGCTACCAAAACTTACTCTGTGATCTATCTCTCATACACAAAGCAACTACCAAAACTTACTCTGTGATCTGTGTCTCCATGAACAGCAAGATGAAAATAAGAAACGCTGGCAGAGCAGCAGCAAAAGTCAGCCAAACTGGAGTTGCCTGATAAACTCCCATGGGGTTGATGAACCAACCTCGTTGATGAGATGTGGTTGTAAATGGCTCACCGATGTCTAGTTTCTGCACAAACAAAATACAATAAAACCCAATAAATGAGAAGTTTGACATGAAAGGATACTGTTTAATTGTACTTATTCAAACTCTCTACATTTACATTTCTCATCTGGACAATTATAAAAGGCAGAAAATTAATTTCCCATAAAATAGCTCTTTAGAATATTAGAAGACCATCCCCCTAATTTCAATGTAGACCTGTTTTTACCAAGGACAGAGGAGAAATTAACATCTGGTCAGAAAAAACATACTAATCAGACTATGTTTCTATGTTAGAGTCAGGTAACATATACTGATCAGGCTATGTTATACAGAGTCAAATGAAACATACTGATCAGACGATCCTAGTCAGGCAGGTGAAACACATCGACCAAGATCCCACCTAACTTGCATGCACGTTCACCTTGGAAACATGCCGTTTCATAAGTCTAGCTAACAAGGTGGGTGTTGATGTGACCACTGCAGTAGTTAGCATCATGCAGATGAAGCCAAGCGTAGCTAGCACAACAGCCTGGGGGACCATGGTCATCAGCATGCTCTGTATTTGAAGAAAGCTAATGCAACCCACCAGTTTGTCCTTTTCAGGGTGCACGAAAGAGTAAACATACTCATCATGAACATTCAACAACAACAGAAAGGCCAGAACAAGTCCACTATAACATATTCTTTTAGTAAAAAACAACTAAGGAGATGTGTGCATTGACTTGGCAATATCAGATAATACAAAGTGCTACAGAGAACATCAAAATAATAATATACAGATGCAATGGCACAGGCTTAAGGTAGGATCAATTGTAGTGGTGACTCTGTGGTCCTAATATTGTGTCAAAGTAAGGAGAGTGACTCAAACAAATTTCTTACAGAACAATTATCAGAACATAATTAATGCAAAATATCACCATTGTAAAATGTGGAGCCGCGTAGCGCAGTGGTTAGCGCGCTGGCTTCGCATCTGAGTGGTCCTGGGTTCATTCCCTAGTTGAGGTGGTAATGTTTTTTTCAGACCACAATGGCTCCCGGGTCGACCCAGCCTTAAATGGGTACCGGTTCAGTCCGGGAAGTAAAAGCGGCGAGGGAGAGGAGATGGCTACCGCCCTCATATAGCCGAGCCTTTGAAATGTGAGATCGCTAACACCTCACACCCCTACGGCAGTAATGCTATGAGATACTTTACTTTAAAATGCACTTTAATGAAAAAATACTACACCAAAACAATTTGTGTTTGTTTTTGTTTTTTGGTTACAATCAACAGCAAACAAAATGTAATTCAAAAGAAAGGCTTTGAACGTTTAACACCAAAATTACTTGTTCAGCCCACTAATCTGTCTTAAGTAAAGGATTATTCTCTATCCACCAAAACAATTGTCATTCATTAATCATCTGTCACTCATCTCTACTTTACCAAACACAAGTAATCTATACACATCCGTCCCACTTTATTTTACCAAACAAAAGTAATCTATTCACATCTGTCTCACATTCATTTCTCCACTTTACTAAACACAAGTAACCTATACACACCTGTCCCACATCACCCCTTTACCAAACCCAAGTAATCTATACACATATGTCTCTCATTCACATTTCACTTTACTGAACAGAAATCATCTGTATAGATTCACATTTCACTTTACTGAACAGAAATCATCTGTATAGATTCACATTTCACTTTACTGAACAGAAATCATCTGTATAGATTCACATTTCACTTTACTGAACAGAAATCATCTGTATAGATTCACATTTCACTTTACTGAACAGAAATCATCTGTATAGATTCACATTTCACTTTACTGAACAGAAATCATCTGTATAGATTCACATTTCCACTTCACCAAACAGTAATAATCTGTGCACATCTACCACACACTAATCTTTCCACTATGGATACATTGAATAGGGAGGGTATTATACTATTCAGCTGAGTATGAAAAGAGGCCTTTAACTATTTAGCCAAATATGAACATGACTACAAATAGTGAATGAATGTTTTTGGTATTGTGTTCGGTACAATTTGGAAGACATTTTTAAATTATTGAATGCTATGAAGTAACCATTAAACATTTTTTTAAAAATCATTTCAAAAGTTGATTGTGTGAAACACACATTCACTTTTTAAAAATATGAGTCTCTCAACATTCTCTGGCAAAAGACAAAATCTGTTGTCTAAAAATGTGTTGCTAAAGAGATATTTCCTTGGGATGTTTGTTAGAAGTGTGGCTTCAGTAATGTCACAAGTCACAACACAAATTGAAACTTAAATTATTTCAACTTTTTGTGTCGCAAATTTTAACTCCGCTCTTTGATCTAACTTAACATCTTGATACTGGCTTAGAAGACACTGCAGAGTCTGTATACAACCAGTTTAATTTACTTCCCTTGATCTATAATAACTACACACATCCAATCTATTCTTGAATACATTAATTGTCCCTGTCTCCACTATTTCCTGTGGCAATACATTTCAAGCAAACATTCACTACTCTCTGACTACAAAAATATTTCCTAGTATTTAATCTGGACCTTTCTTTAATTAGCTTGTAATTGTGCACTCTTATTCTTGTAGTCAGATAAACTTTGACAAGCTTGTTAGTTATAGTCTAATCTTTCTTTTGATCTTTTATCTTATAAACCAGTATCAAATTACCTTGAATTCTGCTCTTTTCTAGACACTGTTGGCCAGTTTTTCAAAATTTTTCCTCATAACTATAATTTGGAAATCCTATTTGTATATGGTTGCATATACTATTTGATCAAATACAAAGTCCATGAAATGCAGTATTATGCCCCGAAGTAAATATAAATTGGTTATTCAGCACATTTCCACTTTCCACTTCAGTAAACAGCATTCTCCCACCTGCACCCTAACATGAACATTGAGGTACATACCTGTACATATGTCTTGTTCATAATAATACTGAGGAGCATCATAGACAGCAAAGCAATCAGCACACCAAAATCTCCCAGGGCACGGCGCACCTAAAAAGTAAAACACAAATTTCTGTTGCGATTTACTTTTAGGCAAGAAAGTAAAGGTAGTCAGACAGCAAACACTGCTGTCAGGGATAATATGTTGGAGATTTCACTGTCTGAGGCCCCATCTTCTTTATGGGGTGACTAGTTACCTTTCTCATTGCCTTTCCTTCCTAACAATAAGCTAGGTACCCATTCACATCCGCACTGACTGAAAAATGCTGGTAATGGTAGTTGAATTCTATACCTTTGTCGTGAAAAAGTTAGTGCTCTATCATTGTGCTAATCAGATGCTGTTAAGGATCAAGATGCTGAGCTGCCGCAGTCAGCGACTCAAGGGTGACTGCTAGTGTCAGGACCAGCAAACCAGAGCTGCCAAGAGCCTTCTGCACCTCGACACGGTGATCCTGGATAATAGGCTGCAACAGAGCAGACTGGTTTAATAAAATGGATCAAAGAGGGCAGGCTAACCCGGTACTCAAAAATACCTGCTGAAGTCGAATGTGTTGGACCGAAAGATGCAAATATCGCAGTCAAGCCATAAACACAACACATTCTGTTCTCCGAACAACATCCTTGTAACGCACTTTTCAGGGTTTGGGAGCTGGAGTTTAAGAATGAAAGAAGAAGAAGCTTTTAGAAGCATTGACAACTTCCCTCTGATAATTCTAAAACTCAGTCTTGTTTTTTATTCTCTTTTCTACTCTGCCTCTCTTTCTAGGAACACCAGAAGTGGTGTAGAAAATTCTTAAGCTCATATACAGGACAAAAGCTTGCCATGGTTGGTCTAGTTCACCTAGTTTAAAAGTAAGTTCATATAGTTTAGAAATGTTTTCCACACAAAGATTCATAAAGTTTAGAAATGTTTTCCACACAAAGATTCATAAAGTTTAGAAATGTTTACACAAAGATTCAAGAAGTTTAGAAATGTTTTCCACGCAAAGATTCATAAAGTTTAGAAATGTTTACACAAAGATTCAAGAAGTTTAGAAATGTTTTCCACACAAAGATTCATAAAATTTAGAAATGTTTACACAAATATTCATTAAGTTTATAAATGTTTTCCACACAAAGATTCATAAAGTTTAGAAATGTTTTCCACACAAAGATTCAGAAAGTTTAGAAATGATTTTCATACAAAGATTCATAAAGTTTAGAAATGTTTTCCACACAAAGATTCATAAAGATTAAAAATGTTTTCCACACAAAGATTCATTAAGTTCAGAAATGTTCAGTGAAAATTGTTCGGCTATTGAGATTTGGATTTCCTGTCCATTTTTTTAAATTTTGCGTAAAAGCATCTCCCCTCCCCAATTTTTCATTGTTGATTTGTCTGTGTGTATGTATATATGGGTCAATTCTGTGACTGGGTATGTCTTTTGAACATATTCTAAGCCTAAGAAAAATAAGGTATTTTTTAATTTTTTTTTAAATACTTCAAATATACAATTTAGACATCTTTTCTTTGATTATCAATTGTATATTTCATCCTTATGTCCAGTGTTTGTTTCTCTTGATTATTGTTACTATATTTTGTTTTTACCTCTGTCTTGTTCATTAAGTTAACTATTTTATTGAGAGCAAAGAGTAATCAGGGTTAGGTGAAACATACTGATCAAGATCCCCACCTCACAGCCCCTATTCGTGCTCCTGGACACAGACAGAAGTCTAGCCAACAAGGTGAGCATCAACACTGTAATCCCCACAGTGGCGATCTTACTGTCATGCCTGACATTGCCCTACAGCCAGAAGGATTCACCTTCTCAAGTGCAAATCATGATGTAAGAATAGCCACTGTAATCCGCTACCAAATAAATGTTGTCAAGAGTAAACTCATTGTTCATACAACCTACTACAGGACAACATTAGGAAGAACGGCGAGAGGTAGATCCAGGAAAAAGCGAATAGACACTGTAAACAAAACCTGCCGTAAAATGGGGAAAAATGTTACTTGGGCCATGGGAGAGGTGAAAGACAAATACATACCACAAGACTGTGCTACAACCTGGTAGAAAGTTAGACGACAAAAGAAAGAAGAAGAAGAAGAAGAGCAAACTCAATTTAGTACAAGCAGCTATAAACAAAAATACGAAGTATTTCATTACAAAAGTTCATGTGTTTTTACATTGCTAGGATCTGATGGGAGGTTTTTAGGGGAGTCACCATGCAGTGTGCTGTCTGGGTTTTTGTTTCATCTCCTGTTGTTCTTCTTCCTGTTCACCATACTTTTACTTGTAATATCTACACGTGAAGTCCAGTTCTCTGGATAAAGGTTGCCGTAGTGGAGAGTGCTTCAGGGCTTTCAAACAGCTTTGTGTGGAAATTCGTCTCCATGGGCTAGTGCTCAGTACGCATATATTGACTAAGCATATAACAGTCTTTGGATGTCTGTGCTGCCTGCCCGTACATACACATTGGCAATGGAGCCAATTTTAGCCGGTGCAAATTTAATCTGTTAAGTTCCATTCTCAAGCGCAACAGGATCGCTTGTTTTGCACGATCAAGACAGTGATAGCTGTCTTTTGGTTGGTCAAATTTCCTCTTCTTCAATTACATAAATCTTAGGTCCTCCAATGTTCAACCATTGACTGACTGAAAGTATCCTAATCACTTGTCCGCCTGCTTCTATAAGTTTCGAAGTTGATGCTGTCTACAAAGCGATAGTAACATATGTCTGACATTACATGTCTTGTAATCTAATGTCCAAAGTATCACAGATGTGTCTCTTGCTGCTGAGAAATTGTGTTAGCAGTTAAAAGCATTTTTACGGTCATTACTGTCCAAAATAAATGGTGTTACCAGTAAACATGTTTAGTCATTGCAAATGAAGGAAATGCTGTCCACAAATGTTACTTACACTTCGGCCTAAGAACTTGCTGTTGCGGAACACTCTAAGAAAATAAGCAATCAGAAATGTCCCAAAGATTAAAATGAGAGAAAGTAGGGCAGTATTGGGTTTATTCAGGACTTCTTTGTCATCCTTATACGCTGCGCTGCTTGCATGAGCTATTAGAAACACACTTCCACCTGAGATGTTTTCTACCCGCCAATCAGAGCTATTTCCTGCAAGATTGGCTGTCCAATGAGAACCGCTGAAAGACTTGGAATCATTGTGTATGTGACCTCCACTTGCATCGCTTGAGCAGTAGCCTTCCATCAAAGGATGGTCTGAGAATATCTAAATAAATGAGACGGACAAAAATTTTTTTAATTTCAGTACAATAAATAATAACTAACAGTTTCTTACTTTTTCTCCATAATTTGTTATTTCTCCCAAAGAAACAGCGTTATTACCAACATTCTTTTGAAGCTCTTGTCATCTTTGAGCTCAGAAAAAATGGGTTATTGGCAACATTCTCTCTCAAACTGTTGGCCTTCTTTTAGCTCAGGAAAAAAAATGTGATCTCTTGTAAAAAAAACCAGAGCTCAGATCTGTGAGCTGATGTGGTCAATTCTAAGACGACCAAAATCACTGCATTCAAAATGAAGTATTGTCAACATAATGTTCTAATATATCATGTATCTCATATATTGCTAGGCAAGATGTCAACATAATGTTCTAATATATCATGTATCTCATATATTGCTAGGCAAGATGTCAACATAATCTTCTAATATATCATGTATCTCAAATATTGCTAGGCAAGATGTCAACATAATGTTCTAATATATCACGTATCTCATATATTGCTAGGCAAGATGTCAACATAATGTTCTAATATATCATGTATCTCATATATTGCTAGGCAAGATGTCAACATAATGTTTTAATATATCATGTATCTCATATATTGCTAGGCAAGATGTCAACATAATGTTCTAATATATCATGTATCTCATATATTGCTAGGCAAGATGTCAACATTATGTTCTAATATATCATGTATCTCATATATTGCTAGGCAAGATGTCAACATAATGTTTTAATATATCATGTATCTCATATATTGCTAGGCAAGATGTCAACATAATGTTTTAATATATCATGTATCTCATATATTGCTAGGCAAGATGTCAACATAATGTTCTAATATATCATGTATCTCATATATTGCTAGGCAAGATGTCAACATAATGTTTTAATATATCATGTATCTCATATATTGCTAGGCAAGATGTCAACATAATGTTCTAATATATCATGTATCTCATATATTGCTAGGCAAGATGTCAACATAATGTTTTAATATATCATGTATCTCATATATTGCTAGGCAAGATGTCAACATAATGTTTTAATATATCATGTATCTCATATATTGCTAGGCAAGATGTCAACATAATGTTTTAATATATCATGTATCTCATATATTGCTAGGCAAGATGTCAACATAATGTTCTAATATATCATGTATCTCATATATTGCTAGGCAAGATGTCAACATTATGTTCTAATATATCATGTATCTCATATATTGTTAGGCAAGATGTCAACATAATGACAAGGCAATCACTCCTGTCATTCAACAACTTAACGTCCTTTTCAGGGCGAACAAAACAGTAAACTTACTCATTGTAGACAAACAACAACTTCACAATAAGCTAAAACCTCATACAATAAAGTCTCAAACATTTCCTCCTTGTCTGCGACAGTTTTCATTTTTGCTGTTGCTGTCTGTTTGATCAGGAAAGTTTATAATCAAGATCACAATTCACTAACCTGCATAAGTTTCTTCACAACTTCATAGATAAAAATGAGTGAAATAAGGATGGCAAATATCTCCTCTGTGAAGCGGGTGATGAAACGAACAAGAAAGCTGCTCTCCAAGGCCACTGCAACGCTTGTGATAGCACATACCCACAATCCAATCCAAAACCGCAGGGGCAGAAATTCAAAACCGTTAGACGAGCAAAACTGAGGAAAATAAAATTATGGTTGAAATCAAACTATATCCACATATAACTTTACAAGAGAACAGCCAACACTTAACATGAGAAGAGTCAACATTTGACATGAAAAATCAACATTTTACATGAAAAGTCAACATTTCACATGAGTGCAATCAACATTAAAATGAGAAGAGTCAACATTTTATATCAGTGCAGTCAACAATTTACATGAGGAAGAGTCAAAATTTTGCATGAAAAGAAGTCAACATTTTGTATGAGAAGAGTCAACATTTCACACGAGAGAAGTCAACATTTTTCATGTGAACAGTGAACATGGTCATGTGTCTGTATGTACATGGCCCTTGTCTTTATATCCTGTAGAGATATTTTTTCTGTACGAAGCAATGTATGTCCTGATCCACACTACCTCATCTCTGTTAGATGCAAGATCCTTATATTAGATCCTATAATTTGTCTGACCATTTGCTCTGTCTGTCCTCTGTCATGCAGGACTCTCACATTCTTTGTCTCTATTCTGGTTTATGTCCAGGTAATAAAAGAGTGATGTGACCAAACTTCCATTATTGGATGGCTTATCAGGTAACATCTTAGGCCCTAGCTGTGAGGACTCTTCCACATGACCAGACTTCCCTTATTGGATGGCTTATCAGGTAGCATCAGGCTGCACTATTGGAGTCCAGCTAAGAGATTAGGGAAGGCAAACCTGGTATTCAAAAACATCAGCTGAAATGAGATGTGTTGGGTCAATATAGTCTTGCTTTAAACTAGGACCCAACATCCTTTACAGGACAAACACCGAAGGAGAAGTTGTGAGGATTCCATCCCTTAACCGGACTTGCATTAACTGTATCATCAGTAGCATCACAGAACCTAGTTGTGAGGATTCCATCCCTTAACCGGACTTGCATTAACTGTATCATCAGTAGCATCATAGAACCTAGTTGTGAGGATTCCATCCCTTAACCGGACTTGCATTAACTGTATCATCAGTAGCATCATAGAACCTAGTTGTGAGGATTCCATCCCTTAACCGGACTTGCATTAACTGAGTCATCAGTAAGCATCATAGAACCTAGTTGTGAGGATTCCATCCCTTAACCGGACTTGCATTAACTGTACCATCAGTAGCATCACAGAACCTAGTTGTGAGGATTCCATCCCTTAACCAGACTTGCATTAACTGAGTCATCAGTAGCATCACAGAACCTAGTTGTGAGGATTCCATCCCTTAACCAGACTTGCATTAACCGTATCATCAGTAGCATCATAGAAACTAGTTGTGAGGATTCTATCCCTTAACCAGACTTGCATTAACTGTATCATCAGTAGCATCACAGAACCTAGTTGTGAGAATTCTATCCCTTAACCAGACTTGCATTAACTGTATCATCAGTAGCATCATAGAAACTAGTTGTATTGTTCCTAAATCATGTGAGTTATTATGTTGGAGTTGTTTTTGTTCTCACTGTAATTTGAGTAACAAGTGTGCTATTCTGGGTTTAGATTGTTAGACTATAAATATGTTCAGTTTGAATGAACTTGCAAGCTTGTAGGTGTCCAATAACATAACTTGGGGAGGGAGGAGGGGAAGGGGGAGAGAAAAGAACAGAAGGGGTTGATAAAACACTAAACAATAAGCTGATCCACCTCATCAAGGTGTGGAGTCTACTAATCAAAGTCACTAACAATGCTCAAATATTTCAAACGTTTCAGAGCCTGACCTATCCAGCTGTTTCCCAGAGTACAAAAACACTTATCTTTGTGATGGCTGTCACTACTAGCTTGCATTGTTTCCAGTTGTTTCACATCAAAGACACTAACAATGCTCAAATATTTCAAACGTTTCAGAGCCTGACCTATCCAGCTGTTTCCCAGAGTACAAAAACACTTATCTTTGTGATGGCTGTCACTACTAGCTTGCATTGTTTCCAGTTGTTTCACATCAAAGACACTAACAATGCTCAAATATTTCAAACGTTTCAGAGCCTGACCTATCCAGCTGTTTCCCAGAGTACAAAAACACTTATCTTTGTGATGGCTGTCACTACTAGCTTGCATTGTTTCCAGTTGTTTCACATCAAAGACACTAACAATGCTCAAATATGTCAAACGTTTCAGAGCCTGACCTATCCAGCTGTTTCCCAGAGTACAAAAACACTTATCTTTGTGATGGCTGTCACTACTAGCTTGCATTGTTTCCAGTTGTTTCACATCAAAGACACTGACCTTGTACAAACTCTCTTCAAACACTAAGACAGGACCTGTGGCTCCAATGATAAGCAAAGGTTGGCCCGATAGAAGACTGAAGATCATGCCAAAGACAGATGTGGCCACCATGGTCTCACTCACTCCCATCAGACTCTGTGTTTTCTCACCTGAAATTAACAGAAATAAACAATAATTGAATGATCACACATAAACAGAATGGTTCATAGATTACTCTTTAAAAAAAATTGGAAACAAGAAAATATATTTCAGGTTGGGAAAAAAAGTCTCACTCTCCCTCTGTCTTTCTCTCTCAATCCCTCTCTCATACATTAACAGTAGAAGTTTGTCTGAAAAAATTTCAGAATGGTTCATAGATTGCTATTTGAATAAAAAAACATTGAAACAAGAAAATGAATTTATGGTGGAGACAAAAATCTCTTCTTGCCCAACACATAAGCAGTAACTTTGTGATATATATGACAAAGTTAGCACATTTCCACCAAAATAAAACATCTGGTCTCAAATCAGACTCAATAATTCTTCCTTTTCCGCTCTTGTAGATGTAGGGTCTATGACAGCATATGACATCCTAGAAGGGAGTCTGCACCAAAGACTCTTGGGAGTGCCATTTTCTTCTTCTGCGTTCTGGTTTTTTTTATCATGCTAAATTTTCAGTCCTATCACCAGAATGAGTCCACAGTCCTTTCCAGGTCTGAGCGGTGACGCCATAGTTTTTGCCTCAGTTCTGCTCCATCTGGCCAGGTCTGGCATCTTAGTTCTTCGTGGACCGGGAATTCTTGATGTACATGTTCAGGGGCCTGGACTCCTAGCAATTTGTGCTTCATGGTAAAATTGCCAGTCCCATACACACCTATCATTAGACATCTTTTATTACATGCATAGCCACTTGACGTAGTCCTATTCATTGTTACTCATTAAGGGGTACTGGGGCCTAAATGAGGGCAATATTAGGGCTCGCAATATAACATTATCCACCACAAAAAAGGAATTCTATAACAAACTGACACTGATCTAAGAACTTACTCAACAATCCTCCAAACGCAATACAAGGCGAAAGACAGGTGAAGAATATGAAGAACAATGTCTTAATGCTCTGCACATTTGCAGCATCTTTAATGTCGCTGAGGTAGTGCGGATAACGACGACGGATATCATTGATAACACCTCCAAAGAGACATCCTGTTCGTTGTAGGGGATCAGTCGGGATATCATCCTTGTCAGTCTTCTCCAGCATAGCTGTGGGGGAAGGGGGAAACAAAATACATGAGCAACAACCTGACAAGAGACCACCTCCAAACACTAAAGCAACGTTGTTTCATCTAGAAAGGTTCACCTAAATATTGACATTTCAGACAAATCATGTGTACACAAAAGTTATATCTATCCTCTTAAAATGTAACATTTCGAATATACCATGTGTACACAAAAGTTATATCTATCCTCTCCAAATTTAACATTTCAGATATACCAGGTGTACACAAAAGTTATATCTATTCTCTTTATATTTACATTTTAGATACATCATGTGTACACAAAAATTATATTTATCCTCTCCAAATTTAACATTTCAGACAAAACATGTGTACACACGAGTTATTTTTATCTTCATCACTTCGCTCCTTATGAAGCATAAGGCAACCACTGTAAATGGATCCAAGCTAAAGTCCTTTACGTACTTTTGCAGTGGTGGTTTTTCAAGCAATTTGTTTTACATGATGAGGTTGCTAATTTCATACACAACCCTCTTTAGTTATCTTTTATGACATGCATCTGACTACTGTGGCTTTTCTTTCCTTGCCAGGAGGGTGTCTGGGGGTGCACACGTGGAGAATAGCAATTATACAAATTAATTTGGACGAAATGAATATCTAACTTTCTATTTGTTCAGGTTTTGAACCGTGCAACCACATTTTAGTTCTAAGTAAGCATAGAT
This sequence comes from Ariolimax columbianus, assembly GCA_036924085.1. Lineage (NCBI taxonomy): Eukaryota > Metazoa > Mollusca > Gastropoda > Stylommatophora > Arionidae > Ariolimax > Ariolimax columbianus. Next base: position 22,443,533 of record JAVGWX010000004.1, on the reverse strand, counting down.
GAATTGTAAGCTTAACAGTTTGTACATGTTATGAAAGTTTAATAATAAAAATGTAAAAAACAATGCATCTTTGGTTGAAGTCATGTCGCCTCCATATTTTGACTCTAAGATCTCTTGTTGTATCAAGTGGTTCAAGTTAATAACTGATTTGTTTATTGTTCATTCAGATTGCAGCTCAGATTGTTGAAATTAATATACACATTTGGAAAGCACAGGAGTGTACGAGGTCTGTTCAAAATGTATCGGCCCTTTGGGAATTTAGTACAGCTGGGCCGTTGTTTTCTGCAAAATGTCTTCTCATGACTCAAGTCTGGTCTCTTTCAGCAATATTTTCAGCTTCGAAAACAGCCAAAAATCGCAAGCAGTTGTGTTCGGAGTGTAAGGAACCTGATGAACCAGAAGAATGTTGTGCTTGGTCAAGAAAGTCTGAATCAATATGGCTCCTTGCGATTTTTTGCTGTTCCTCAAGCTGAAAATGCTGCTGAAAACAACCTGATTTGAGTAATGAGAAGACATTTTGAGGAACACAATGGCCCAGCTGTCCAGAGGCCCTGCTGAAAAGCTTCTAATAATGATGGGACCACTCTGGAAGAAGGACGTGAAGTCCCAAGGAGAGTACTTTGAATGGGATTAAGGTTTCAGACCTCCAGGTGAATAATTGTATTTTTGTCTGCCAAATGTCTGATACATTTTGAACAGACCTCATTTAACTGAGACACAGACAGGAATATGATAAATCACAAAACAAAATGGTAAATGTTAAGTATAGTGAATTCAATACGAAGCAAGGTTTGGCATGAAAACAGTTAGAGATGTCATTCCTTGACTACCAATGTGGGCAGAGCATTCATCTCTTCTTTTAGTCACTTCTCTTCTACTCCTGGGGGTGTAGAGGTCCTTCTTATTTATTTTGTACTAACTGCAGACAGACAGGTGATTGGTCTGTTGTGTCTTTGCATGATGGAGGGGCTGCCTCATTTTGGTCTTCACGCAGGCCACTGTTGGGTAGGAATTTCATTTTCTTTCAAATGTGTTCCGAGACAGTGGATAACAGCCTGCTCTTTTCTATTTTCAACTGCCAAGGGTTCTTTTGCATGCACAACATGTACACATAATCTCCCAGTTTATTATTCATCTCTGATAGGACTAGATAGTCAATCTCACCTCCATTGAGACCAAAGGATGCCTGAAACTTGTGGGATTCGAACAAATACTGTTCCAAAATACTGTTCGTTCATTTCTTAAGAGGCATGTGTCATATCTTTCGTCTAAGTCACTCCTGCACAGTATTCATGCTAGCACAAATGACTGGATATTTAATTAGGAACCACTTTATCCTTAATTATTCTTTATCCATTTATTTTATTTTATTTGTCATTTCCATTTCAGTTGCTTTTGTTTAACTATTACTTGATAAATGGTCCGCCGAGATGGAAACATTGCTGCATGACTGTTACTGTTATCCTTTATGTCTGCACCATAACCTGGTCTTCCAGCTATCATTGACATGGGAGTTTTACTGCAGTCCCTCATATATATAATCCAAGAAAACAACATTGGTTCAGTGAATGGCACAACACATTTTGCCAGTCATACTCTGCTTTTATCCACTTCTGTCCTCAAAGACATTTGCCTGCCTTTCTACAATAACTATTTCCATTATTATATTTTATTGATCATCCATTGACAGACTGCTCTTTACTTAGGTAGATGATGTATTTTGCTAAGCTTTATGTTTATCTTCTGTATGATCTAAGACCTCCAATTTGGTAAGTTGTGCACATTGTGATCAGTCCTGACTGGTAGATTTTAACTAACGTCTTTATACTGGTTTAGAAGACTCTACAGAGTCCGTATACAACCAGTTTCTTAGAGGGTGGTTTTTACCGATGTGTGAGTCCATCTTAATAGGATACTTAAACACTAGAGCTAAGTCAACCAACAACCGTTAAGCCTACTTTTAGATTTAAAAACTGCCAAGGAATTTTTAATGTGCTCGACACTGAACACGGGAGTCTGATCTCACTAATCAGATATCAAGAAAATTATCACCAGAAGATTCACATGAAAAAAATCCTGGTTTCCACCGTGATTCGAACATGCAAGATCCGGCACTGGAGGAGGACACCTTACCTCGAGACCAATGAGTCCCCATAATGTTGTGTGTGCTCTTAACTGTAGACTCCATAACTTATGGAAGTCTGTCATCGTGTTCAATAAGAAACTGCATGTAACATATATCAACCATTAATATAATTAAATCCTTAAATTGCTTTTTGTCATTACATTTTTTTAAATATCCTTAAATTGCTTTATTTCCTTAAAATACTTTATGTCTAATGTGTATCAATGATTTATCATCGTTATGATGCAGTGAACTGTGTGCATATGTAAATAAATAAAAGAATTGTCAATGTTAACAATCATATAGAAGCTGTTTGAAGAAAGTGTAAAGAGAAAATATGACAGAATTTCCATGTCAACAGTAAACAATATTAATTGATAAATCTCTGTTACAAACAAAAAGACATTTAGTATATAATATCTAAGTTATCAATAAAGCAAGGTTTGGAAATGCTCCAAAAAATATTTGAACTGATTTGAAGTAAGGTAAATCCTTGGATATAAGCAGAATAACATCCATCTATGTTCAATGTACGTGGCTGCCCCTCAAATCATGACATTCAATGTACGTGGCTGCCCGTCAAATCATGACATTCAATGTACGTGGCTGCCCCTCAAATCATGACATTCAATGTCAACTATCTACAGCATTGCCTCACTTTTGTTTGAGCTTACATTACTTTTTACCTCAAACAGCTATATCTATATCTTTGAGTGATCTTATGTGTGGTATCATTCTCAAAGTACCTTTACAGTTTAACAACTAAAGTGGTTTGGTTTTGTCACTTTTAAATAAATTGTTCAGAAGAAACAGCAAAAATGAAAGCTATATACACTAGGTGTGTTCAAAAGGTATCTGAACTTAACTTTTTTTTTCTATGGAAACATATACAGCATAGTGTTGTCCTTCGGCAGAGAGGTATAGGGTATAGTCATGCACATGTGTGAATTTTTCTCACCTGCATATTGTGTCAGTCACTGGGAGACAGCTTTTCAGTGTTGAGTGTAGTGAGCACCTGTCGGGTTTTCCTTCACCACGAAATGACGAAAACAATTGAGCAGTGGTATTGAATCAAATTTTGCCAAAAGCCAGGCGATAACCAAGTAGAAACCAATCGGATTTAACAGGCTTTTGGTGATGGTGTCATGAGCATCACACAAATTAAAGAGTGGTACAATCTCTTCAAAGATGACCCCATATCAGTGGAGAGTGGATCATGTTCTGGTAGGTCCTCAACAAGCCAAAAAAAGATGGAAGTCATTGACCAAGTACTAACCTTGGTCTTATAAAACCACTGTGTGGCCATTAAGAACTTGCAGATAAGGTGAGGATAGGCATTGGTTTGGTACACTCCATTTTTAATGGAGACTTAGCTATGTGGAGAGGGCTCATGAAATTTGTGCTGAAGCTGCTAATGATGGGGCAGAGGGAACTAAATCTGGAACTGTCACAGGACATGCTGGACTGTGCTAACAGAGGCTCTGACTTCCTGAACGCTGTGACCACTGGTGATGAGTCGTGCGTTTATCGGAACAACCCGGAAACCAAGCTGCCGTCGTTACAGTGTAAACGTGCATCATACCCGAAAAGGAAGGCAGATGCGCAGAAATGTTAAAGTTATGTTGACCATTTTCTTTTACTACCATTAGGTTGCGCATCATGAGTATGTACCACAAGGTTAAAACATTACCAAAGAGTACTACCTGGAGGTCATCTGTCACCTTCGTGATGCTGTTCGATGCAAACAACCGGACTTGTGGGCAATGAGAACTTGGGAGCTGCATCAGGACAACACACCCGCCAATTCTTCGCATCTCATTCAGACTTTCTTGGCCAAACACAACCTACCTCTGGTCGCCAGACTCCCTATTCTCCCAACATGGCTCCTTGCAATTTTTGGCTGTCCCCAAAGCTGAAAATTGCGCTGAAAGGGACCCGATTTGAGTCACGAGAAAACATGAAAGATGCAACGGCCAAAATATACTCAATTCCCAAAGAGTCATTCCCGAAATGCTTCCAACAATGGCGGGACCGCTGAGAGAAGTGTGGAGTCCCAAGGAGAGTACTTTGAAGGGGATTAGGATTTCAAACCTCCAGGTGAGTAATTATAATTTTCCTGCCCAAAGGTCAGATACATTTTGAACACACCTCATACTACCAGTATACATCAATAATTAGTAAACACTGACTGCTAATCAAACACAACAAGAAACTTAGGCCACACAAACATTTAATATAAGGCAGTTTATAGTAGTTGCTCACTCTCATTGCTTCTGTTTTGTGCTGTCTAGTTAAAGAATATGCCTAAACAAAGATAATCAGAACACAAGAAAACAACATACATTTTCAATGACCCCCAATGTAATTGGCATCCTTGCGCAAAGCCTGTGAGAAGGCATAGGTTTCCATCACCAAGCACAACCCTCCATAGTCAACTTCTATGACTTACCTCATATGGTCCAGTGGTCCTATTCTATCCTTCACAATAAAGAGCCCAGGAATCAATGTCAAGATATATAATCTATATATATTTATCAATCAAAGCCCATCACTACTATCGGTGCATAGGTCCTTGATCACATCTCGCCAGCATAAACATTTATGCTTCCCTCTCACATTCTCTTGTCCTTGCAATAATAAGTCTGTTTCTCTTTTTCTTTCTTTGGGGATTCCATGTGAGAGCCTGCCTAGTTATGTTGGACAGCACATTCCTCACCAAATATCCTATCCAGTCCAATTGACTTCTCTTTCTGTGCTGTTCCAGTGGCTGTTGTTTGCTCCTTTCCCATAGGTCTTCATTCCCCACCATGTCCTACGATTCATTTCCATGCACTGCCATTTCTCACCATGTCCTGCCATTTCTCACCATGTCCTGCCATTTCTCACCATGTCCTGCCATTCCTCACCATGTCCTGCTCTTCCTTACCATTTCCTGTCCTTCCTTACCATGTCCTGCCACTTTATGCTCATTATCCTTCATAAGAATTCATTAATGAAGGGCCAGAGTATTTGTTACATTGCCTTGGTCGTTCTCCATGTTTCTGCTCCATACAGCAGCACTGATTTGACACTGATGTTGGACATACTAACTTTGGTGTGAATGTAGATTTCTCTGGATCTTCATGTTATTTAGTGTCGGGAATGTCACTCTTGGCTTCCAATTTTGGTCTTTACATCTGCATCTGTACATGCAATGTATCAATTGTGCTGTCGAAATAGGTGAAGGCATCCGGCTTTCACAATGGTTCTTCCTCCAGCATCTTTGTTGATTGGTTTAACTTGGTTTTCTTCGTGTTCTTCTTCTTCTTCTTCTGCGTACACAGTCAGACAGTAACCATTATTTTCTCGAAAAAAGCGGCGGTCATCCTGAGACTCTCGCCACTACCATAGAGCTTGTCTTGCAGTTCCACTGGCAATGGCCACATCTGCTCTCTCTGATCCTCGTATGTCGGGCAGTTCTGCAGCAGATGTTCAGTGGTCATTTTACCAGTACCGCACGGGCATTCGTCGGTACACCCTATCTTCAATTTGTTGAAGAGGTGGTACCTCAGTCTGTTGTGGCCAGTGCGAAGTCTGAAGACAACGACCTGCTCTCTTCGGTTCAACTGGTAATAGGCATCGTTTTTGGTGTAACCAGTATGTTCGGTTTCCCATTTGGACATGTACCTGGCTTTGATAAGCCGTTTTGACTCTTCGTACGTCATACTGGTATCTGTTTGTGGTAGTCTTGCACCTTCTTTTGCCAGTCTGTCTGCCTCCTCGTTGCCTTGGATGTTGCAGTGTGACGGAACCCACTGTACCACTACCCTTTTTGGTGCGGACTGCTGGCACAGTTTGCAGAGTGCTGCTCTTAAGTCATTAAGCTCAGTGTTTTTCTGGCTTTTTAGCGCTGTGACTACTTCGAGAGCATCTGTCAGCAGGACTATATGGCTCTCATTTTCACTGTGTGTTTCTTCGTGTTGATATTCAACCCCAATTTGGCTGATTGTTCTTTCACCCTGTCGAGTTTCTCTTACATTTGGCTGTGACTGTGACCAAAGTATCAGATCGTCTGTGCAATCCAGCTCTTCCAATTGTGACCAAAGTGTCCACTGAAACCCTGTTCTCTTTCCATCGCTTGATGTCTTTATTTTCTAATTTATAACCAATAAGAATAGAAAGTCTTAGAGATGGCATCTCTGTATCACCCTTGTTTCCACCCTTAAGCTGTCAGCCGCCAGTGCTCCTTCATGTACCACTGTACTAACTGTATCATTGTACGTACCCTGTATGATGAGGGTTGTGTGCTACTCTGGTATTACATAGTGTCTAACCATTGAAAAATGTATGTATGGATATATGTATATTTGTATGTACATATATATATCTGAGGGACAGCAGACTATCCTCTGTGAGAAAAAAAAAGTACAGGGCAACATTTATGGACTCGCCTCCTTAAATTGTCAAGAGACTAATGGACTGAAATGTTTTCTACGATGAGGAAACCAAAGCTGGTGATCTATCACTACCACATTTTGTGCTGGCTGTTACATGCAGGAATATCACAAATATTTTTATCATATCCTATATATATATATATACACTTACAGTAAAAAGGCATTCAAACACACAAGTTTGTTCAAATATAGCAAAAATGCAAATACTGATTACACAATATGAGGACCATGACATGGTCACAAACTAACTACATCACAAATAAAATCAGATAATGCCAAGAGAATTTTCAAGCAATAAAACGCCAACAAAATAGTGTTAAAAAATGTGTACTAGTAAATATGTTTCATAGTTGCAATTTAAAATAAACAATTTTGTTTAAAAACTGCATATATATATATATTGGGAGTCGCTGTAGTCAAGAGGTTAAGTGATGAACGGAAACGGTGGGCGATCAAATCCCGCAAGTTTCAAGCAACCCCTGGTCTCATGGGAGGAAAGACCAGAGTGCTTGCATCCTGAGTTACCTCCAGTCATCTCAACCAATAGTCTTGCCACTGATCCAAGGTAACTCGGGACAAGAGAGTGAGATTGATGACCAGCGCATTCTCTTCCTCACTATAATCCAAATACAGATCACATCACATTATTAAGACAAAACCATCTAGTGTTGTGGCATGATTGCTTGCGATGGGCAATTACTTATATATATATGCATGCATGTGCACTCTCTCTCTGTCTCTTATCTCTCTCATGCGCCGAATAACGTCTGTTCTGACAATGTTCATCCATATATACATCTGTGGTCTTTTAAGGTTATAAAAGAGTTCAGGAACCCGGATTGAAGAACAGACATAAAGTGGACATACCAAGCTTAGCAAAAGCAACAGCTCCCCGCACGCAACACGTGTATCTCATGTTTCTTGTATACTGTTCGTAATAATTGGGCTGCCAGGCATTTAATGGCACAGTACATATATTTAATCTATAGTACAGCACATATGTTTTGATAGTGATAAAAATAGTCTATGTTACTGGACTATGTGTGCAGTATACTATACTTTCTATCATTATTTTAATGTGAACTTTTCCAGCTTCAGAATAAAAAGTTTGCCTTATAACAGAGTATGCTTCAAATCTTAGAGAGTAGCATAAAACTTTCTGAATCGTGATCGTTCTAGCATTATCTTGGTGTAATTTTCTTTCAAAAATACATTACTATCAAGTAAATCATGGCTCTCAAACGCATAAAAACCAGTTCTGGTGACAGCAGCAGCAACAAGCAAAGGAGAAGTATCGATTTAGAAGTGAAACAAAAGGCCATAAAACAGCACGAGAGTAGAAAACATGTGAGTGCTATAGGTCATCGTGATTTGGGCATTTTGCACTCAACAGTCATGATGTTCCTTAAAAACAAAAGAAAATATTCTCCAAGCTGTTAAGGATCAGTTCCACTGAAAGCTACAAAGCTTATGAAAATGGAAGAGAGACCTAATCAGATATGGGTAATTTTCTAATGACCTGAATTGATACCAAACGAAGCAGTAAATCCCTCTCAATACCTTGACTATCACATGTAAGGCAAGAAACTTGTTTGTGATGAAAATGCAAGACCAGACTACAATATCAAGTTTAGCGTTAGTTTTGTGTGGTTTAAGCACCTCAAACAAAATGTTTATGTGAGTGGTGAATCTGCAAGTGCTGATAATATGATAGCAGAAAATAGATAAACTAATTGTACACAACATTTGACATTAATGTTGTTATTTAACCCATATAAGAGGCGTGTTCAAATGAAGCAGGACCTAACTGCACCAAGTAAACATACATATGATGTGCATGATGACGTCACTTCTGATGTAAGCAGCACATACCAACCGTTAAGTTTGCAAAACTTCATTATCCTCCAACTCATAGATTCCTCAGCAGACTGTTGAAAACATGGCGAATGTGATACAGAATCTGTCCAGAGTTGATCAGAGTTGATATGGTGACAAGTGTGTCGAAGACAACAGTAAAGAACCGGACAACAATGTATAAAGAAGGACATTAGTTAACTAAAGATCTTCCAAGACAAGGTCAGGCGCATATTGTTGCGTCAGAATGTGCCATAGCCAAAATTGATGCAGCAATTCAGGTGCTTACGTTCACCACACTTTTATCACCATACACTGCCTGCATTCTGATGATCAACTCTGGATGGATTCCGCATCACACCCTCCATGTTTTCAACGGTCTGCTTAGAAAACTATGAGTCGGAGGATAATGAAATTTTGTAAACTTAACAGCTGGTATGTGCTATTTACATCAGAAGTGATGTCATCATGCGCATCGTACGTATGTTCACTTGGTGCAGTTAGTTCCAGTTTCATTTGAACACGCCTCGTACTACACAGAATTAGCTTGACAAAAACAGTACATTAGCTGAAATAAAAACCCATTTATTGCTTTAGCTAAAATACAGTTCTGTATGTGTACAGTATCTAGACTATTTAGTCACTACAGATACACTACATTATCCCATATAACTTTGATAAGTATTAGTATAGTGTGCACACAAATTCCAAATCGCATAATGTTCTATTTCCCAGAATGTGTTGTTTTAGTGCTAAGCAACTCTGCTGAAGATGGATGTGTCGGACCGAAAGGTGCAAATATCGCAGTCAAGCTGTAAACTAGCGACACTTCTTCTTCTTCTGCGTACGCAGTCAGACAGTAACCATTATTTTTTCGAAAAAAGCGGCGGTCATCCTGAGGCTGTCGCCACTGCCATAGAGCTTGTCTTGCAGTTCCACTGGTGATGGCCACATCTGCTCTCTCTGATCCTCGTATGTCGGGCAGTTCTGCAGCAGATGTTCAGCGGTCATTTTACCAGTACCGCACGGGCATTCGTCGGTACACCCTATCTTCAATTTGTTGAATAGGTGGTACCTCAGTCTATTGTGGCCAGTGCGAAGTCTGAAGACAACGACCTGCTCTCTTCGGTTCAACTGGTAATAGGCATCGTTTTTGGTGTAACCAGTATGTTCGGTTTCCCATTTGGTCATGTATCTGGCTTTAATAAGCCGTTTTGACTCTTCGTACGTCATACTAGTATCTGTTTGTGGTAGTCTTGCACCTTCTTTTGCCAGTCTGTCTGCCTCCTCGTTGCCTTGGATGTTGCAGTGTGATGGGACCCACTGTACCACTACCCTTTTTGGTGCAGACTGCTGGCACAGTTTGCAGAGTGCTGCTCTTAAGTCATTAAGCTCAGTATTTTTCTGGCTTTTTAGCGCTGTGACTACGGCGAGAGCATCTGTAAGCAGGACTATATGGCTTTCATTTTCACTGTGTGTCACCATTTCTTCCACTGCCGCCCTCAGTGCCTCTGCCTCCGCTCTGAAATTGCTTGTGTACTTACCAGTAGCGAATGACAGTGTTATTTTTCTGCCATTTGGTAGGTTCAGGAATGCTCCTGCCCCTCCGTTCTGTGTAGTATCTGTTACAGAACCGTCGGTGTATGCATGGGTCCAGTCCATGCTTGGGTAGCTTTTCGTTATGAAGCTTAACTAGCGACACAACGCATTCCATTCTCCGGACTACATCCTGCTACTTACAATGTGCTGTTCAGGGCTTGGTAGTGGAAGATTGAGAACGAACGAAGAAGAAGAAGAAGAAGAAGTGCTAAGCAGCACATAACTATGCATATTGTATTTATATAATGCAGCTTTTAATTGAATCAATCTTTTATTAGAAAGATGCATCCACAAAATATTTACAATAAAACACTTACTACTCTATAAAGTAATACATTTATTATATAAATCAAAATGTGAAAACTACTCATCACAATACATGACATAAAGGATATAGAATTAAGTGGGGTGGAAGTGAACAACAAAAGCTACAATAACAAAAACTCTGTCATCCTCTACAGCTTGTACCAAATGAGAAACTAACCAATCACAACAAGAAATGGCAAATGTGACACATCACTCTTTGTTTAGTGAACATTACCACTTTTTCTCCTTTGTTGTTTCTTTCTCTGAGCTAGTCGTTTCAGAATGTGGATGTTAGAGAGCTCATTTCAGAATTCAAATAGAAACAGACACCAAAGTCAATAACAGTAGCTGATACATTCTAAGATAATATCCAGTTTCTTTCAATAAATATAGTGTGTGGGGGAGGGACTGCAATACAACCGAATACCAAATGGTGACAAGGAAGGTTACAGCTATGTTTAAATGAGAAAAATAACAGAAGTTTAGTTACATTTCAACTTGTATGACTATATTAGGCAGATGGACATAATATTTGTTGTGAGAAAAACATTAGAAACCAATGCTGATCTTTCTTGTTTCTCAGTCACTATTGATTTCTGCTGCTACTCCACTAGCTTAGATCATTGTCTAAATGTGTGCCATTGTTTGTCCATTCCTTGATCAAGGCATCTATGTACGGCAATGTAAATTGATATATGTTACTGTTCTCATGCCAAACTGAATTTTATCCATCCTTTTTTTCTGCTAGCATTAAATATTAACAATAAAACAAAAAATAAATGTATCTGTTTGTCTGTCTTGCAATAACTCTCAAATGGTGAGCTCTAGTTATGTGAAATTTGCATAGCTCATTATGTCTGAAATTTCTAGCTCAATGCAATTTCAGCTTGCTCCATCAATTCTTTCCTGAGTTTAATTAATATTAATGAAGTTGAACATTTACAGTGAATTTACTTTTTAAGTATACCATACAGTGCCATTGTTTTAGCATGGCTGCTTAAGGTCAGATACTCAAAGTCTCAAGTCAATTATTGTGCCTCATGTCAGTTGAGTCTCATGTCAGTTGAGTCTATTGCCGGTTATTGTCTCATGTCAGTTATTGAGTCTCATGTCAGTTATTGAGCCTCATGTCAGTTATTGATTATAAAGCAGATTCTTCATGTTTTGGAACAGGAAGAAATCACCAGGTGCCAAGTTGAGCGAGTATGGTGGATGGGGCATGATTTCATACCCACATATTTGTCTGATGTCCAGGACTTGAACACTGAACTGGAGAAAAGGTTCCGGGCATGGGCCCAGATGAAGGAGTTCTACAATCAGGACATCAGGAAAGTGAAGAGCTGATGGCAAAAGTGTAACGTCTTGCAGGGTGAATACATAGAGACGGATTAAAGTTTCAGGCAAGTGCCTTGACTCATTCATACTAAAGTGCAAAACTTTGAGACTTTCCCTAGTATAGGTAATTGTTCAGTGACAGCGACAGGACAAAAACAAAACGAAATCCACGTTACAGCTAAACGTCCTTTGTCCGATCTTAGAATACTTCCTGTGCCAACAATTATAAGCCAGGAATAAAATGTCTGCACTCTTGTGCATTCGACTCCACCACCAACAATAGTCAGCAAAATAATACTTTTTCTTCATACAGAATTAATTGCACCATCACTGTTTTTCTACATTTGACTCCTGCTTTCTTATACATGTCATCTTAGAAATCAATTAAGCAGTACTTTCTGGTACATCCTATTATAGCAATAATTCACTGGCCGCAGAAGCACTACTTTCTAATAATCTTATTGTACCAATAATTCACTGGTAAGAGAAGCACTACTTTCTGGTAATCTTATTGTACCAAAAATTCACTGGTCGGAGAACCACTACTGTCTAGCACAAAACAATGTGTAAACATCTGCAGCTCAAAATAATGTACATAATTACTGAGCAAACATAATCTGTGATGTCATACCCAAATATAGAATATAAATGCACTTTCAGCAGTAATGATAACAAAATATAGAAAACCCTTTTAAGATGTCAGAAATAAAAAACATTAAGCCTAGAATCAACATCCAAATATCAAACAGGCTGAAACAGATGGAGCATGCTGGACAACCATAAAGAGTTGAAAATATTTGTGCAAATAATAATAGCATTTCGACAAGTAGTAATTGTATAATATCAAGGATGAAATATGCGTACAAAACTTTAATGTGAGCTTAAAGAACTGATGAAACAAAAGATAGATAGACTAGTTTGTTTTAATAAAAGTGATAAGGATTCAAAATATTTAAGAGAAGCCAAAACTTGTCAAATGTAATAAGAAAGAAAATGTAATATTTCCTTTTGTGTTGTTCTTGACAATAAGTTATACACATAAAATACGAGGCATTGTTCAAATGAAACCAGACCTAACTGCACCAAGTGAACATACGTACAATGCACATGATGACGTCACTTCTAATGAAAACAGCACATACTAACCATAGGAAGGTGTTCATAATGGGTACGAATACTTCAGTTTCTTGCTAACCACCATTTGAACTGTCCCTAGCGACACAGCAAATTCCTCTGCTAGCAAATGAAAGCTCTGGCAACAGTCCACCCGAATTGCTGCATCAATTTTGGCTATGGCATCTTCTGAAGCAACAATATGCACCTGACCTGGTCTCGGAGGATCTTTCGTTAACTCATGTCCTTCTTTAATCATTGTTGACCAGTTCTTCACTGTTCTCTTCGACACACTTTTGTCACCATACACTGCCTGCATTCTGCGATGAATGTCAATTAGTCGACATTCTTCAGCTGTTAGAAACTGAATCACCGCTCGCTGATAAACTCTGGACGGATTCATATCACACCGCCATGTTTTCAACGGTCTGCTGAGGAAACTATGAGTCAGAGGATAATGAAATTCTGCAAACTTTATGGTATATGTTGTTTACATCAGAAGTGACGTCATCATGCACATCGTACGTATGTTCACTTGGTGCAGTTAGGCCCGGTTTTATTTGAACACGCCTTGTACAATGAGGTATTGCTTGCCTAAACAAAATTAAAACCTAGATCTGGTCTGTCTGTTTCTCAGTTGCATTAGTTTTGTTTGGAACTTTCAAATAACCTGTCTGGTGGTTTGTTGAATTTTCTGGTTCTTGTAAATGTGCTTCCTGTTAAACGTGCATGAAACATCTAAGAGGAGCAGTTGGCCGAGCAGTTAGGATATCACTCTCGCAATTAGGAGACGTGGGTTCATAACCAAGCAATGTCTAGGTTTTTCCTATCAGTGGTATAAAGAATATCTAGCTTGCCCACTGCATAGTTCCTGCTATAAGTCCTCCCAGTAATCCTCTACCGGAACAGTGTAATGATAATTGAAAAACAATAATAAATACATTTCTAACATGATAGAAAAAAGAAAAACAGTAATCTATAGAAAAAAATTTGAAGAGAAAATAAACAGCATCATCATCAGCCATGCAGAGTGACACAGACGATCAAGGATCTCCATAATTTAGTGTCACTTGTGGTATGTTTAACAATTCTTGCCATTGACCATTTTTCATGCTATGAAGTTAAACTGTCCAGGATTATTTCTTTAGATCAATTTTAACCGCACATAATGCAAATCTATTAATGATTTCCAAAGACTTCTGGTCATTGTTAGAGAATAATATAAAAGGATATGGTTTGAACATTACACCCATGATTAAACCATCATTATTTTATACGGCCCCAGAAACAGATAGCATTTATCATCATATTCAGTGAAGCAAAAGACACCCACTCGCATGCCCTTTCAATTTAAAATGAAACAGGGCTATAATGGTCCCATTCCCCAAACTGCAATATTATGTCATCTCACATTCCTCCAGATTGCTATATTATGCCATCTCACACTCCCCAGATTGCTATATTATGCCATATCACATTCCTCCAGATTGCTATATTATGCCATCTCACATTCCCCAGATTGCTATATTATGCCATATCACATCCCCCAGATTGCTATATTATGCCATCTCACACTCCCCAGATTGCTATATTGTCCCATATCACATTCCTCCAGATTGCTATATTATGCCATATCACATCCCCCAGATTGCTATATTATGCCATATCACATCCCCCAGATTGCTATATTATGCCATATCACATTCCCCAGATTGCTATATTATGCCATCTCACATTCCCCAGATTGCTATATTATGCCATATCACATTCCCCAGATTGCTATATTATGCCATCTCACACTCCCCAGATTGCTATATTATGCCATCTCACACTCCCCAGATTGCTATATTATCCCATATCACATTCCTCCAGATTGCTATATTATGCCATATCACATCCCCCAGATTGCTATATTATGCCATATCACATCCCCCAGATTGCTATATTATGCCATCTCACACTCCCCAGATTGCTATATTGTCCCATATCACATTCCTCCAGATTGCTATATTATGCCAAATCACATCCCCCAGATTGCTATATTATGCCATCTCACATTCCTCCAGATTGCTATATTATGCCATCTCACATTCCCCAGATTGCTATATTATGCCATATCACACTCCCCAGATTGCTATATTATGCCATCTCACATTCCCCAGATTGCTATATTATGCCATATCACATCCCCCAGATTGCTATATTATGCCATATCACATCCCCCAGATTGCTATATTATGCCATATCACATTCCCCAGATTGCTATATTATGCCATCTCACATTCCCCAGATTGCTATATTATGCCATATCACATCCCCCAGATTGCTATATTATGCCATATCACATCCCCCAGATTGCTATATTATGCCATATCACATTCCCCAGATTGCTATATTATGCCATCTCACATTCCCCAGATTGCTATATTATGCCATATCACATCCCCCAGATTGCTATATTATGCCATCATTTTGAGCTCTCAATTAAGACCCAAGAAACCTTGACTTCCTATTCCCCTGTTCACCCGCCTGATATATTTTGGTCCTCTTACTCATCCTGTGAACATCTCAGTAGCACAGCAGTGGATCGCTCACTTTTCACAGTACATGTACTAGGTTCAATCTTTGTCAGTGACATAATTATGTTGATCCAGCTGTAAATGGGTACTTGGCTTACTGCTAAGGAAGCAATGGAAGCCATAAAAGCTGAGACTTAGTACAAATAACTCTCTAACACTTCATTCTAGACAGCAGTGTCTGATTTGGGTTTACCTACACCTTTGTGGGGAGGTCAGGCAAAAACATACTGATCAGATGTTATTTAGGGTCAGGCAAAATATACTGGCCAAGACCCTCACCTTAGACTTTCCAGTAGTCCTTCCGGGAAATGGGATGTTTTCATCGCAGCCTGGCTAACAAGGTGAGGTATGGACATGATCCCCGTTGTAGTGAGCAACACGCAGATGAAGCTAATCATAGCACAACTACCAGGAGGACCCCAGTCCACCTTCATCAGTACGATCAGGATGTGAGGAAAGCTACAGCTATCCGCCACTAAATGTCTTTTTCAGGACGCACACAAAGAGTAACCCTACTCATTGCGGGTATTCAAAAACAACAACCTACACCTTTCTACTCATCCTGTGGGTTCCAATCAAGAGCATATTTGGTCATACTAAACAAGATGAAAATAATGAGGAATTGTAACTGACCTTCTTCTTCCTCAAACTGCAGTTTTTTCTGTTTGCGCAGGAGAGCGCGCTTGCGGGCCATATGTGTAATTGGAAGCAGTGTGCGGTGGTCCCAGTCCCCTGGGGGCAGCACAATGGAGTCATCCAGGAAATTATTTATGGCCCTCAGCAAATCCTCACGTGACTCAGCTCTGTAAGCAACTTCATGAAATTGCTGCTTGGACAAAAAAAAAATTAATTAAGTGCCCAATTTTATTTTTTTTTTCCTATATGCATTCCTTCATTTCTATCTTACCATATACAAGGTCTTATGTGGGGAAGCCCAGAGTCCACAAGCTGTTTTTTGTTATTGTAAATATTCTTATAGACGAGCCACAAGAGTGATGCCGGGCTTGAAATAAGTAGGACCACTGTAACTATAAAAGCAAATTTGTAATGGTGACTAAAGATTGTTGTGCATGAAGCTAGAAAATTCATCATGTTAAACCATTGCTACTGATACTGTAAAGGGGCCAGTCATAGTGTTGACCATATGCATCATTTGGAGCAAAAAAGGTAAATCACTAGATATATTCTCTTTCATTTGTTACCATCAATGTATTCTTTCATGTCTGAGCACTCTACAAAAGTCCACAACGTTTTTCACATATTTCACTGTCAAAATAAATACATTACTCTACTACTGAGTTACAATAAATGTATTACTCTACCACTGAGTTACAATAAATGTATTACTCTACCACTGAGTTACAATAAATGTATTACTCTACTACTGAGTTATAATAAATATATTACTTTACTATTGAGTTACAATAAATGTATTACTCTAGTACTATATTACTCTGCTATTGAGTTACAATAAATTAAAGTACATATATCTGAGTTCCATAAATGTATGCATCTATTTCTATGTTATCATATATATTTTACACCTATATCTATGTTAATATATATACTTAACATATATATCTATGTCACTATGTATGTATTGTTCTATTCTTCTGTTAGAATATGTGATTGCATATATTCTTGTATACCATATATAATCTGTCTGACAACTATCACAACAATGATGTGACAAGTTATGAATCTACCTGATTTGACATGAGCGTAGATAGTGACCTGCCAACTTCGTGATAATCCATACCACCTTTTTCTGGCCCCAACAGAATGAACAAGAACCTAAAATACAGAGAAGCAACATGAATCTTTTGTATAACCACATAACAAGAAACACACTGACAACTCCCACAAAATAAATTTTGATATATATGATATTATGTAATTATAACAAATGAAGTTTTGATATATATATATATATTCTTCTTATCTCTGTGAAAATAAATTATTTTATTCCTGAATCAAATATGAGGTATTGTTTTATCTGATAAGGTTGGTCCACACTCAGCAGGCTACTAATGAGCGAATGACAAAGTTAGAGTCTTCTATCATAGACGGGTAAATACAGTTGCTGTTGTTTAATAGGGAGGTCACTGTAGTCAAGAGGTTAAGGCATTCGCCTCTCACATTGACGAACGGAAACGGTGGGCGATCAAATCTCACAAGTAACAAGCGACCCCTAGTCTCACGGAAGGTAAGACTAGAGTGCCTGCACCCTGAGTTACCTCCAGTCGTTTCGACCAATAGTCTTGCCACTGATCCAAGGTAACTCGGGATAAGAGTGAGATTGATGACCTCACTATAATCCTCATACAGCGTACATCACATTATTAAGACAAAACCGTCTGATGTTATGGCCATCATCGCTTCACGATGGGGCAATAACTATTATTTAATGCCCACAATGAGTATGTTTATTCATTTGTGACCTGAAAAGGGTGTTAAGTGGTGGGTTATAGTAGCTTTCCTCATATTCCAGGTGTGCTGATGAAGGTCGACTGTCATCCTCCAGGCAGTTGCGCTATGCTTGGTTACATCTGTGTGACATCCACTACTATGGGGATTACGTCTATCCACATCTCGTTAGTCAGACTGCCTTGAAAACAGCCCGTTTCCAAAGAATGCTACATAGAAGAAAAATAGTAGTTGTGTCTGACCCTCATGCGACCGGGGGTCAGTATGTTGTGCATGATCAGACTAGCGTCAGTTTCCCATAAATACAGTTAAATGAAAGCAGATATACGGAACAAGAAATTCCATGACAAGTTATTTTAAAATTCCACTATTTAAAATATCTGAAACAATTTATCATAAAAATATGTGTAGTAGGTCACACAGACAAAATTCATGTTGTATTACCTTACAGGAAGTGGTACCTCTGTCAAATTTTCTAGAATTCGTCCTTCTGCCAATCGAACAAATGCCATTGCAGGGGCTTTAAGAAAATCCACTTGACCAACTAATACAGTACTGGCTTCTGCTCCTGAAATATTAAGAGCATACTTTGTCAGATAAAACTGAAAGTACTAATGGCCAACAGTTGATAAGTGAAAGTCAGATTCCAGTTTTTAAACATAAAGATAGGGCAAAGCAGCGAACAATAAGGTCCATTGACAAGATGCTTATGTCTGACGCCACTACAGACTAAAACAAAACAACTGCTACATGTCAGGGAGATAATCAGCTTGTAATAGGCACATATCACATGACATGAATATCTTAAGTTTTTTTAATTATTATGTTATATTGTGTTATTTCAAGGCCTTCCCTCATCTTTACAGCTGAAAACTTCCTCGTTACCTCAAAAGTGTTACATAGGCTCTCTTTCTGTCTGTCTCTCTCTCTTCCTCTCTCTCTCTCTTCCACTCTCTCTCTTCCTATCTCTCACCCACCCATGTTCTAGAAATGGTCAATGAGAAAATATAGGAAGATTTCTGTAGTTAGTGTTATGAATGGACACAGGACGGATCATGACAATGATGGATGATGATGGCGATGATGATGATGCATGATGATGGTAATGATGGATGGTTATGACAATGAGGATAATGATGATAATAATGGTAATGATGTATGAAGATGATAGTGGTGATGATGATGACAATAATGGTAATGATGTATGAAGATGATGGTAACAATGTATGATGACCGTTATTATGGATGATGGCTGCTGTGATAGATGATGATGGTAATGATGGATGATGGTAACAATGATGAACGAGGTTAATGGTAATGATGTCAATGATGGTAATGATGTCAATGATGGTAATGATGTCAATGATGTCAATGATGGTAATGCTGTCAATGATGGTAATGATGTCAATGATGGTAATGATGGATGATGGTAACAATGATGAACAAGGTTAATGGTAATGATGTCAATGATGGAAATGATGTCAATGATGTCAATGATGGTAATGATGTCAATGATGGTAATGATGTCAATGATGGTAATGATGTTAATGATGGTAATGATGTCAATGATGGTAATGATGGTAATGATGTCAATGGTGGTAATGATGTCAATGATGGTAATGATGTCAATAATGGTAATGATGTCAATGATGGTAATGATGTTATTGATGTCAATGATGTAGATAATATTAATGGAGATTATGATGATGAACCAACCTTTGGGGATGCGTTTCATGATGTCCTGTACATGCTTCTTCTGTTCAACAGGACTAAGCCCAATGTGAATGCCACCTGTCTGTTTGTCAGTCTGCAACAACCAAGCACACAAATCATTCAGTATGGGACCTTCTCTAACCAGCCCCTGTGTACATTCACACAAACATATAGAAGCATGATATATTATGCACCTTCTCACTCCCAGTGAAGCACATAGCGATCATTTACAGCTAGCCCATTTGACTGTCTGTATCCGAGTGCTTGCAGTGGAAGTTTCAATAGCAATAGTTTTACACATTGAGATTGCTAGCCTCATTAACACAGCTCTTTAGCCACCTTCTACAACATGCTTGGATGGATAGTCCTATTCTTATCATCACTCGGGTGTAAAAGAAAACCTACATACTACACACACACAAATAGAATGTATAAAATATAAATGATCATGTTTATCATAACACCCACATCTTTAAGTCAAATAAGGATTACCCGCCAGCTTGGCGAGGAAGACTAACGTCTGGTCAGGCAAAATATACTGATCAGACATGTTAGTCAGGGTTAGGCAAAACATACTGGTCAAGACCCTCACCTCGGCTTCCTAGTAGCCCTACCTGGAAATGGGCTGTTTTCATGGCAGCCTAGATAAACGAGGTGAGGTATCGACATGATTCCCGTAGTAGTGAGTGACACGCAGATGAAGCAAAGCATAGCACAAAGCAAAGCATAGCACAACTGTCTGGAGGACTCCTGTCCACCTCCATCAGCACGCTCTGGATGTGAGGAAGGCTACTGCAACCTGCCAGTTAATGTCCTTTTCGGGGCGCACAAAAGAGCAACCTACTCATTGTGGGGATTCGGAAACAACAACATACCCACCAGCTTTGTGACGATGACATACGATACTTCTGAGTACACTATTTTTGTCGCATTACGAACATAGTTTTTACAAAGATAAGCAATGGTACAAACTTGTGATGTGTTTTATAGTGCATGGTTGGTTCTATTCACTGTAACTAATATGACTTGCTATAGCATACTGTTACAGAAACTATATGGCTGGCTAGATCTTGATTTTCATGGTAATTAACAAGTATATATCCCGAGTGATTTATCGGTGTCTTTATTTATGACAAGGACAAGAAAAGCCCAACTGCCCCACAGAAAGCATGTCATAAGAGGTGGCTAACTGTGTGACATGGCATAAACCAACCATGGTCAGATGGTCTGTTGAGAGCAGCATAGATTTGGTCTAACAGGCTGCGGGTCTACTTTACTCTAATGTTTGAGTCTATTAAGGTGGACTCGCAAATTGGTAAACCACTCTCCGTAGCACTTGTAATAACGCAACAGAGTAATAAGCTGCTCGAGCCTAGCCCGCTAAGCAGAAAATCCTCCTCCCAGCTACAATCAGCTCATACCAGAGCTGGGACCTGCCTGCACAGGGGCATATACCACTGTAGAAGTACAGGTCGACTAAGAACTAAGAAGATACTGCATACTTCGCTAGAGAAACTATGGGACATAAATAAATATTAATCACAATATGAAATGTCTCCGATATTACACTGTAAACATGTGACAATTGATACAAAAAGAACGCTATACAACACAATATTCCTACTCACATTGTGCTATCAGTGCCAAAATTGGACATTGACAAGCAGAGATAAAAGAAACATTGTAACAATAGAGATGAAATGACTACACATAATGCTTGAAGTAACAGTAATGTATAGAATCAGAAACGAAGATATTAGGAAACAGGTAGGTACAATACCAGTGTTAGACCTCATCAAGAGACAGCAAACCAAATAGTTCGGTCACGTGACACATCAAACATCAGATAGCATCTCTCGGAAAGCAATATTATGCAGATACAATGGAAACAAAGCCAAGAGTCGACCACATAAACGGTGGATAGCAGAAATAACAGAAGCAGTAAAACTCCCCGTGTACGAAGCACATGCCAGGGTCCGGTCCAGAAACCTCTTCATAACCTGATGCTGAAAGGCACAAGCAGGACACAAGCGAAAAGAGAAGAGAAAGAACTATTCTTTTCATAGTAACTCAACGGTCAAGATAAATTATTCTTGCTACAATTACTACATGGTAAATATGTTAATCTTTTCTCAACAACTTAATGCAAAGTCAAATATCCATTTCATTAAACTACTCAAGGATATATGTTCCTGTCATAACAAACTTAGTATAAGGAAGTGACTACAGGAAATCTATTTCTTGGCTAATACAATCTTATAATAAAAACCTTTACAAGATCAGAGTAAATGACATTCTTTCCGATGTAACTACACAATAAGGTAACAGATCTCTTTCACGGCTAATACAATGTAGTAAAAAATCACTTTGAGGTGTATCTTTTTCCGACAATTATAGGATAAGGTTAAAATATTGTTCATAGTAACTACAAGATAACGATAGAAGTATTGTTCATAGTAACTACAAGATACGGATACAAATAATTATTCATAGTAAGCAGAAGATAATGATAAAAATATTATTCATAGTAACTCCAAGATAAGGATACAAATATTGTTTACAGAAACTATAAGATGAGGATAAAAATATTATTCATAGTAACTATAAGATAAGGTAGTCGGTCGGCCGGCAGGGGTCTTTGTGTTTGACACAGACAAGAATAGCACCACTGCCCCACAGAGAGCATGTCGTAAGAGGCGACTAACTGTGTGGCATGGCATAAAACTGGCCATGGTTTGTTAAGACCACCATAGATGGCGACTAACAGGCTGCAGGTCTACTTTGCTCTAGTGCTTGAGTCTATTAAGATGGATTCGCACATCAGTTAACTACCCTCTGCGGCACTTGTCCCAACACAGCAGAGTAATAAGCAGCTCAAGCCTAGCCAGCTAAGCAGGAAATCCTTATCCTGGCTACATCTAGCTCACACCAAAGCTGGGACCTACACAGGCGCATCCACACCTGTAGAAGTACAGGCCGACTAAGACAAAGACAAGATACGGATAAAAATAGTATTCCTAGTAACTGCAGGATATGGACAAAAATATTGTTTATAGAAACTACAAGTTATGTTTAAAATATATATATCGCTCGTTTCGTTTTTACAGTTTTAAGTGGATAAAAGTGTCATTTGGCAGCTCTTTTCGTGGCTGATCTTGCCTATTTCAGACAGACAAATTTTACCGCAACTAGGCCAGATCTTGGATACATGGTTACATTTATTTGTGCACTTTGGTCACTTGCTTTCCAACGTGTCTTTCAGTGTTTTCTCAAAAGTCTCTACACCTCTAAAGTTGTTTTCCATGCAACTCAATCCTCAGCCATCGTGCATTGTGCTGAGATTCTCCACAAAATAGGAGAAGAACAGAGCACTTACGGGTTAAACCTTGTGCAATGACGTTGCTTCTTCAACTTAACTGATCTAAACTACCTTGAGCTTATCGACTCTATCCATGTATCATATAATTGTCATTTGCTTCTGTGCTTTAAGCTGGTTTTTTGGTTCTAATCTTATAGTAATAGCGTGGAATTTTTGTCATAAATAATACAGACAAGAATAAGATGTACTGTACTTGGTTTGTGAACTGCTAATTTAATGACAATGCCCACAATCTGAACAATTCAGAAATCTAGAGAATAAACAATTATAATCCTATATAAAGTATTTGTGATGTTTCTGGAATTATTTTATGTTGAAAGAAAAATCTAGAAATACACAATGAAGATCATTTTTTAAATTTACAGATAATAGGAAATAACGAAGATAAAAACAAGATAGAAAGAAAAAAAACTATGAACCCCTAAGCAAACAATGTTTTTTTCCCATAAATATGCCTGTTTATATTCAAGACAACTGCCTTGAAAAGTTAAAAATAAAAATGTTTGGGCCCACACTTTCTCCATCTCTTGTGAAACTGTAAACAACTTTACTTTAATCATCTGAGTAAATATTGAAAATCATCAATTACATATCAACAATAGTACATCTATGATGGTCATAATTATATCAAATCTCTCTAGCAAACAAATCAGTTTGTAGTTTAGTTTCGCTTAATAGGGTACATTGCCAGGTCTTTGTACTGATTTTGACTAAAATGTACAAAACAGCACACTGTTATTATCAAACCATTAAGTCTTGTTATTTCCTTGTTTACAGGTATGATAGAATGTGTGTTGTTTAAACATTTGCAAACATTCCAAAATTAAAATTACACACTGCAAACACTACTACATCTACAAAAAATTAATTGACAAATGCATCAGCACTAACTTTTATGGCCCCAGTCAAAACGAATTATAGAATGTTTTGCTCATGTTATAATCATCGGATTATTTATATAAATGCAGGTAGGCAATGTTAAAATAGTAGAGCATTTCAATAAGTGTCTCAGTTAAGTGAACGCATTATTTTCACTGCAGAAATTTAATAATTGCATAATATCACATAGGTAGGTAGGTAGTCCACTGAGGGACAAGGGCTCGTCTCGCCTACCATACATGAGAAGGAGTGGCAGAGTCCCAGGCCACATGTAAAGAGGGTAATGTTACTCCAACTGTATATAATCAGGTGGTGAGCGGATGGCCGCAGCGGGTGAGACCACAATGGCTGCCTACCATCCTAGAGGTATTTTCAATTAACGTTTTAGATTCTCAGATTATTTTGTTATCAGAGTTTTAAAATATTTGGTCTAATATGCTTTCTTCAATTTAATTTAGTTCTCTGCATTTTAATTTTGTGCTGTTTTGATTCGACAAGCACATGATGAGGACATTAAGTTGAAAAATAAATTGTCTGTTTATTATTTTTTATGCAGCTTTTATATTCAGTTTTACTGCAGACTCTTCCCTATTTAACTGACACTTGATCCTTTCTGAAAATACGGTAAATAATTTATTTATTCTGTCAATATAATGTGCACAACATCCTTTACTTAGTCTGTTCACACAAATATATGCAAATAATAAAATATAATAAACAATGATTTGTCTGGAACCATAGGAAAGTTTAATATAATATCTTGTCAGTCTAACTTGTTTAATACTGCAAAATGGAAATCAAGTGGCTGCAGTAAAGCTGGGAGTTAAGAGTACATGAAACAAAGATAACTAGGTAACAGCTTCATATGGGGACAAATATGATACAAACAGCTGATGACCAAAAGGTCTCCTTAACCTTTTGAACCCTGACCCTCCGATCTGCAAAAATTTCAATCCCTGCACTCCTGAGAAAATATGCACAAGGTAAACATCCGAGGAAAGCTTTATACTTCAACAAAACTATGTGCTCTAATTTCAATATTCTATCGCAAATGTACTGACCTAATCATCTCCAATGCTTCTATTTGCTATGCAAATAAATTGTGAAATATATTTATTGAAGACCAACCTGTCTCAAATGTTCTTGATATATTATGTCAGATACACCCAGCCTGACCGTAGTCTGATCCTCCGAGGTTCACACATGTTGTTATTCAAATAATCATTTGTCCTTTTTATAACAAACCCCATCTAAATCCAATTTATGAGCCTTCAAATCCTTGACAATACTTTCAACAGCTTGTTCTGACATTAGTTTATTTTTATAGGCCATTTCCCAAGTTTTCAAAACCACTTTCCATCTGGAAAATCATCAAACTCTTTGGTCCAATTTCCTATTATGTGATGCTACCATATTTGCCATCTCTGAAAATGTGTGTACTGTATAGACATCCCAATATTATGGCCAAAATCTAAGATGTACAGCCCAAAATATGCCCCCCCCCCCTCCCCCATATCATACCGAATCATGGGTGGTTCAGGTAGTGGGGTATTTACCATTGCATCGGTGTCATGGGTTCAAAGGGTTACAGAACTTTGAGTTGTTGATTATCCCAAATGAAAACATTCTGGTCAAATACAGGTTTTATCATAATAATCCTGAGTAAAACTGTTCATTGATTAATTTAACTTTACTGTGATATATATATATATATATATATATATATATATATATATATATATATATATATATATATACATATTATATACAATATACATATACAATTCTTATATATATATATATATATATATATATATATATATATATATATATAAGAATTGTGAGCTGCATTAATTAATTTTAATTCAAAGACAAGCACTGTAAGATAATGATCATGAGACATGAAATATACAGCAAAAAAGTTTGAGATTATTTTTTTTTAAGGAAAGAAATCTAAAATACAGAAATATATGACTTTACTATGTATGTACAACTGGGAGGAAAATGTAACGCTAAAATGTACAAACAAATATTTAAAGAAAACAAAAAAAGAATTGATGGAGTGAAAAAATGCTGGAATTTCTAATGCAACAAAATGCACAAATTCAGATAAAGTGAGGTAGCAAAGTGCTTGAATTTATAATGTGACAAAATGCAAAATGCTGAAAGTTATAAAATAACAAAATCAAAAACAGTATGTTATCTAGCACAAAGAGCATAAAATGCAGCACTTGAAACTTATTCCTACCTCTTCTATTCGATACAGAAAGACCTGTAATGTGCATACATTTGTGAGAACAGTGCTCAGAGTACTCTCCACACATTAACAAACAAATAGGACTGAACTCTGTTCTTGCAAAGTTGGAAGCACAAACACTGAACAAAAACTGGACAATACAAAAAATACCAAGCTACAATTATTTTGTTTTTGCCAAGGGACAAAGGATTGTATAATAGTTATGTTTATTTTAAAAAGAGGACCTGTGTAAATAGGTAACACAGTGGCATTGTAGCGAAGAAGTTAGCGGCATGGCTCCCAACCTAGCTGGTTTGTGTTTAGGTTCATGAAATATAAAGATGGTGCCTTAATGGGAAGCAGACCCATACCAAATATTTGTGCTGTTGATAGGTGTCAAATATAGCACAAGACACTCCAAATCTGCATTAGGCAACCAAGGAAAATAAACAAGTAACATTATTGCCAAACATTATTTTCAAGCATTTTAAGCAAATATGTAATGGGGATAAACATTTATTTTTGGATGGTTTATGTTTGAAAGAAAATACAAAAAGCAAGTGCCATTAAAAAAAAAAATGTTAAACAATGTCGAACCAATAAACATATATTTACAAGATGATATTACTAGCTTTACTCAGTTAGCCCTAGAAGACATAAGGTAAGGGGGGACCACAACACTTCATCCAAAAAAAGTCTCCCATCCATCTTATTTTTTGGGATTCTTAAGTTTTTGCCTGAAATGTCACTAGTGTCCTGGCACTAACAACTCTTGTTTGTCAATGTTTTGACAAGCTCAGTACATTTCTGTATATGTCCATTTCCATGGCTGATCAGACAAGCTCAGTACATTTTTGTATATGTCCATCTCCTTGGCTGGTCAGACAAGCTCAGTACATTTTTGTTAATGTCCATCTCCATGGCTGATCAGCCTCCTTCATGAGGCTGATTTATATTTTTCTTGTCAGTGCTTATTCTCTCTCTCTCTCTCTCTCTCTCTCTCTTAGACAGTCTTAGTTGCGCACAGTAAACTCACAATTAATTTATACCTTCTCTCCATTTAAACCATGTTTCTGTTTTATAAAATTGTACATATTCTCTAATATAGTACATAATGCTCTTTGTTCTTATACAAGCATTATTAAACACAGACACACGATAAAACACCTATCATGTTGCTGGCAGCAGAAAGCTGCTTCACAAGACACATGTCTGCAACTATGAGACCCCTAAGAATATGTTATAAGAGACAACTACCAATACGGTCTAACCTCTGTAGGAAAGAGGACTCCAATTTCATGAAATTGTATACCTCGCCATTCACAAGTTGGAGTAGCCATACTGATTTGAAAGCTTTAGAAACAATACCATATGTGTGAAATAGATAAAAGTGTGAATGATCTGTTTTTCTGGGATCAGAAGAAGAAAAAATGTGATATGTTTACTCCCTGCCATCAATTTAAAAATTAACATTTACACTATATTTGACTGATTGACTAAATAAATCAATTTCATGTATTGTAATGCTGATATGACTGTGCTGTCCGTCATCCCTCAAACAAATAAATACAGTTATGCCTCGCCCCCAATCAAATAGATGGAGGTAGTATTCAGAAATCAGAGTGCCTGGTCATTCTTAAATAAGCAGCATGCCTTGGCATCCATCCCTCAAAAGTGTGCTGCCTTGCTTTATCAACGTTCAGTAAGCGTTATACACTGTCATCAATAACCAGTGAGGCTTCCAAAGAGAACTTTAAAGCCTTGCCATGCATAGTAAAGAAAAAATTTTAAAAAAAGAAGCAAAATCTATTTATAGCAAATATATTAATTTTCTCTTCACTTTTTAATCTACAGTAAACAGGCAGTGCAATTTTGTGGTTCATATTTAGTGCAACTGGAAAGTAATTTTAGTGTATTTTGATAAACATCAAACATTTTTTTTAGCAGTCACAGACTATGCTCATATATTTATATCATTTATGTTTATCTGAAATAGAAAAAAATTCAAGTGACTTCTAACATAGATTCTGGTTAGAAAACAATAACTTTGCACAACTAAATGTGGATACTGATCAACAGATGATTTTTTTTTTTTTGTGTTCGCCTTATTTCTCTATTCTCCAAGGCGGTGCGCGTTGCACTGTAGTTTTTATTTTACGCCTGTCGGCCCAGTGCATCTGACTTCAGCATGCATTTTATGTAAGGGTCTGCTTCCTCCTGCATTTTCTAAGGGTTTGCTTCCCTGGGGTAACGGCCGGTGCTGTGATGGGGATCAAACCCAGCACCTCCGGTTGTGAGCCGTGTCACTTAACCACTAGCCCACACCGTCCCCCTCAACAGATGATTTACAAACAACCAACCAATTGGCACATTTTAAAGGCTTCTTCAAATTACTTGTGTTGTTCATGTTTCTGAAGTCTTCACTACTTTTCTATTTGTCTATGATTTTTTTCTAAGATATATCTTCCAAATGCCTGTAGTGTGTTTATCTCAGCTATGCAACATGTCTATCTTCTGACAGAGTGGTGGACTAGCCACTTGCAATTACTGTGTTCATTTATTGTTCTTACTCTAGTCCAAGAGTGTGGTTCTCTATTGAGCTATGATAATAGACTCCTGGGAGCAAATGTTTATCAATCTTATGATAATTGTATAACATCAATTTAGTTTTTTTTATTTATAAATTATGTAACAACTTACACTTATCAGACAAGACAAAAAAAGTGCTACAAAAATCGTTTTTATATATATTGTTTTTTAACCCTCACATATCTGCCAATTGTACAGATGATGAAAATCCAAAACCTCAGCAGGGGACCCTCTGTGCTGAACATCCATGTGAACGACAATCTTGTTACAGCCACCAAAGACTTTGACTACCTCAGTAGCAGGCAGTCCTCTGACGCATGCAGCAGTCACGACATCATCCGAAGGATGGGCTTAGCAGCTTCATCCATGCACTCACTCTGCAGAGTCTGGTCCCAAAGAAGGCTCTCCCTGGAGACCAGGCTTTGTATTTACTCCTCCTGCAATGTCCCCGTTCTCATGTATGGCTCCGAGCCCTGCACACTACTACAGCGGGACCGGCAGCGCCTTGAGGCCTTCCACCTGCGCAACCAGAGGCACATCCTCGGGATCATCTGGCATGGCTTGGCTTCGTTCGTTCTCAATCTCCCACTACCAAGCACTGAAAGGGCTTAAGTAGCAGAATGTAGTCCAGAGAACGGAATGCGTTGTGTCGTAGTTTACAACTTGACTGCAATATTTGCACCTTTCGGTCCAACATATCCGAATTCAGCAAGCATTTTTTGAGTACCGGATTAACATTCCCTCTTCGACCCCTTCTTCTTAGTCAGTCTGCCCTGCTGCAGCCTGTTATCCAGGATCACCGTGTGGAGGTGTAGAAGAGTTTTAGCAGCTTTGGTTCGCTGGCCCTGACGCTAGCAGTCAGCTATGGGTCGCTGACCACTGCAGCTCATGTGCTGCTCAGCATCTTGATCTGGCATGACATGATTTCCAACAGTGAAGTAGTTTGACGTACTCAACTTGTAGGCATTGTCTCAACGATTGATCACTGTCGTCTCTCCCTCTTTGGTCACCTTGTTCATCTTTCCCGGGAAGTCCCATCCCTCGAGATGCTCCGGCAGGCTGTGGGGGCGAGTTACAGGAAGAAGCCGTGCTCGAGGCTGCCCCCATAATACCTGGCTAAAACAGACCACCACCTCCCCAACAGAACTGCAGGCTATCTGGGACGCAGCCATCAGATGTGGTCATGGACATGGTCATTCGGCGCGACAAGATACTATTGCCTAATCATACTATTGTGTTGTATTGTACTTTTGTTGCATCAATCATATTGTGTATATATCATCTACTTCAAACAAAATCCATGTCAGAACATTCCTATTAAACTCTTAAGCAACTTCAATAACATACTTTTCTTAATTGCAACCAAAGATGGAGAGCTTTTCATTCACACATAATACTACAAAAGCTAAGAAGCTTAGAAGTCAATTCACCAGAAAACTAGCAAAACATGAAAGATCTAAGACGTACCTAACCATGTGACCTGCTTAACAATCTTCAATTTAGCTCAAAAACAAAAAAGGATCAAGAAAATAGAAATTATGAACAAATACAGTATGAAGAATAGCATAACTAACAAATGTGTTTACAAACACAGCAATACTTCCACCACATATCTGTATAAATAAAAAAAAGGACATATAAATGAATGCTATTCAAGCATGGAGTCAAAAAATTTTTTTTTTAAAGGACAGGATAAGTGAAAATATACAAAAATGACAACAAAATAACAGAAACAAATCAAGAAAACAAAACTGAAATAATGATGTGAATGGTTAATATTAAACAAACAGCAAAAACATTCCTGGAAGCTTTGAAGTGGAATTAAATCTAATGTTATACCTTTGTAATTCATGAAAGTTATGTTATGGACTACAACAGTTTTCTATGTGTCCATAAACACAGAACGATAACTAATCCAGAGTTGGGTTCTATTTTTATAATATTTTAGAAAGTAGACCCACACACACAGAGATGCCAACAGCAAAACAGAAAATGTATAGAGAACAGATTAAAGGTATAAGAAGAACATCAACTTCATATGAAAAGAGAAAGAATGTTTAGAAAAGGAGAAAGCTTGCCATTGACAAATGGTAGTAATAATGAAGTCTGTAAAACACACTCAAAATAATACATCTGGAACTATGAAAGGAAAGCAGTTGAAATGGAAAAGCAGGAGATGATAAAGAAGAAACATGAGGAGATGGAATAATTATAAGAAGGAAGATTATTATAAGTAACATGTTATGGTAGACGAAGTGCTGGTAAGGTGTGAACAAAGGGAACAAATAGGGTGCTTAAATGTAGAGGTCCAGATTTCCTGATATCCAGTGCTGATATCCTGATAACCAAGGCTGATATCATGATAACCAGGGCTGATATCCTGATAAGTAGGGGGCTGATATCCCTCAAACTAAATGCAACCATAGAAGCAAAGTCTAGCAGGAGACTGTCACATTCTCTCACCATGTTATTGTCTACATCCACTTTCACCATTTCCAGTTTGGCCGCACCCCTACTGTCTTTGCTTTTCTTATCTGTGACAGAAGTTTGGCTGGGAGACTTGTTGAGTCCCATGTTAGAGCCAAGGCTGCTCTGGGATATGGTGTTGAGAAGCCCCTTGTCGTGCTGCTGGTGTCTGAAATGATTATAGGAAGGGATGGACAATGACAATTCACAAAGGGGCTCATTTCCAGCATAGACAATGAGAAGATAGTCAATAATAATGTAGACATATGTGTCCATTCAGGGTGAGCACATACACAAGAACAAGAACCAGCAGCAGCAGTAGCAGAAGAACAAGGAAGAGGAGGAGGTGGAGAAGAAGGAGAAGATTACGGAGAAGAAGAAGAGTGATATAAGAATGACCTACATAGCCACCACAAATTATTAGTCAGGAATAAAGGACAGAGCAAGAACTGACTAATCTAAAATGTAAGGGTAAAAACAACAAGAGAAATGTCTCTCTAAATCCTGGTATTCAAACAGGCGTGTTTGTTTGATGCCAGGTAGCCAAATGGTAAACTCATCTTGCTCTTTTGCCTTAATGTACCATGTTGTACCCAAGACCTCCTTAACGCCATCTCTCCACCTCAACTTCCGTTGCCAATACAGAATTTTCATATCTGAAACATTTGTTCGATCCTAGATGATGGAAACTGACAATACGATTGCAGGACATAGTGGCTGATAGGGTGTCTGAATAGTTTTGCGGTAGAGCACCTGCTTTTTTTATGGCAAAGGTGTGGGGTTCAACTTCCACTACTGGCAGGCTCTAGTCAACCTAGCTATAAAGGGGGCTCATTTATAAATGTGTACCTGTCCTAGGGTTAGGGAAGAAATGGCAGCGAGGAAATGACTCCATCTCATAGAAGATGTGGTTCAACACAATGAAGTCTTTAACACTTGATCCCCTTTGCAGGAGTCCATATCTGAGCATTTGCAGTGACTAATTGCAAAAGCAAAGTTTTTTTTAACATGATGAGGTTGCTAGCCCTATGCACAACCCTCTTTAGTAACCTTTCACAACATGTCTGGAAGGCTACAGTGATTCTATTCTTTCCACCCAGGCTACCATATGGGTTTGCTAACTATCAGAACAATAAAATACGACATAAATATTTAGAGGGATTTCTTTCTCCATTCTTACTAATATCACTTTCTGAAATTCTGTTAGCAGCTTTCAATGGGAACATCTTATCAGTATCTTTCATTAAAACTTAGGAACCAAATACTTGAAAATCTCTGGTTCTAGTTTGCTTCAACTGTGAAAAATAATAATTTTCTCAGAATCTTGGCAATTCTCGGATTTAGGTACAAACATAGATCATAAACAACGTATGTTTTTGCCCTCTATTTTCTTTCTTTCTCTCCTGTTCTCTCTTTCCCGACTCTATTATGAAAACTTATGAATATCAGAATAAAATAACCCCAGAATCTCCTATCATTTAAATTAAGTATGTTTATCGTCCTTATCAACATAAGAATGACATTACATACACAAATTATAGAAATGTACAGCTTCAGTAGAATGATTTTTTATTTCTATTTGCCTTCACCTTATTTCTCTATCCCCTAAGACTATGTTTTTATTTTGCGCCTGTCGGCCCAGTGCATCCAACTTCGGCATGCATTTTATGTAAGGGTCTGCTTCCTCCTGCATTTTCTAAGGGTTTGCTTTGGGGAGGGGGGGGGGGGGGGGGAGGAGAGACACTTAACCACTAGCCCACACCATCCCCAATAGAATGATTTACAAGTTTGATAGATACCACAACAACTTGACCTGTATTATAAGGAGAAATGACTAATGGAGACACATACACACAATATGAGAGAGAAAGAGAGAGAGAGAGAGAGAGAGAGAGAGAGAGAGACAGACAGACAGACAGAGTGAGGGAGGGAGAGAAGAAAAGATACAGAGAGGCAGAGGGAGTGATAGAGAGCAAGAGTGAGACAGATAGCAAAGGAATTCTGAACATACAAAATACACTATTTCCCACACACAAAATGAAAAGCCTCTAGCTCTGAACAAAATGACATATGAATAATAAATGAATGAATGCAGTACACTTTTGTTCTCTGTACACAGCAAAGCCCCATCACCCAACAAATACAACAGAACATAATCCCAGGCATGGAAACATAAGTATGAAGCCATCACAAACAGAACCATGCATTGTGTATATCTATTGATGTTAATGAGCAGCCTTTATGTGATTAAAGAGGGTTAGCATGAGTATTGTTGTATAATATTTTGTTGGTACAACATTGCCAACATTCAAGAGCTGTAGTGATGACATGCTGAGTCTATGTTAAGATAAGTGACATGGTCAACTTAGTCTATACTTTGTCATTTACACTTTGACATTAGTGGCTCTCGCACAGTACAATTTGAGTCAACCTAGCTCAATATAACAAATTAATAAACTGAAATTTGTGAGTCAGCTAGAGCTATTAATGTATGACAGTTTTGCTGGGGCCAACCATAACTTGTGGCATCATGTGTAATTGTAGTGCTTGAAGTAGCCTTAAACTGGCTTGTATCTGTTCACTATTATAAAAATATAATTTCCTCATATATTATTTTATTATGATATTTGCAGGTGGCCTTGACATTCAATATGATCAAGGTAAAGGGCAAAAACAGGACATCAGTGAGAACGAATATCAAGCTATGGGCGAGAGGTGAGTTGTTGGTGGAGAGGTGAGTTGTTGGTGGAGAGGTGAGTTGTTGGTGGAGAGGTGAGTTGTTGGGGGAGAGGTGAGTTGTTGGGGAGAGGTGAGTTGTTGGTGGAGAGGTGAGTTGTTAGTGGAGAGATAAGTTGTTGGTGGAGAGGTGAGTTGTTGGTCGAGAGGTGAGTTGTTGGGGGAGAGGTGTGTTGTTGGGGGAGAGGTGAGTTGTTGGGGAGAGGTGAGTTGTTGGGGGAGAGGTGAGTTGTTGGGGGAGAGGTGAGTTGTTGGTCGAGAGGTGAGTTGTTGGGGGAGAGGTGAGTTGTTGGGGAGAGGTGAGTTGTTGGTGGAGAGGTGAGTTGTTAGTGGAGAGATAAGTTGTTGGTGGAGAGGTGAGTTGTTGGGGGAGAGGTGAGTTGTTGGGGAGAGGTGAGTTGTTGGTGGAGAGGTGAGTTGTTAGTGGAGAGATAAGTTGTTGGTGGAGAGGTGAGTTGTTGGTCGAGAGGTGAGTTGTTGGGGGAGAGGTGTGTTGTTGGGGGAGAGGTGAGTTGTTGGGGAGAGGTGAGTTGTTGGGGGAGAGGTGAGTTGTTGGTCGAGAGGTGAGTTGTTGGGGGAGAGGTGAGTTGTTGGGGGAGAGGTGAGTTGTCGGAGGGTATATAGTGACCTAATGCTTGATGATGCCATGGAGCTAATAAAAGAACCAAATTGAATGTCTTCTACACAGTGAGTAAAGGAGAAGAATTGCTCAACAAACATGCACAGCACTGAACACTTACCAAACACAGCAAGCAACATATTGACAAGACACAGCTGGCCAAACTACAGGGGTGCTCTTTTTACAACTTTGAATCATAAACTAATCTTCATATTTATAAAGGTTACTTTTGAAGGTTATTTATAAAAATCCAGATTATATATGACTTGCTTTCTTACTTAGTCTGTCTTGGCTGGAGAGGCCTTCTGTTCTTATTCTTGGGGGCTTACACATTCTACAGAATTGGGGGCCTGGTCCCCTGTGCCTAACCATCACTAGTAGCATCTTATTACATGCCTAGGAAGGATACAGTAATCAAGGTCAGGTGAACCACACTCATCAAGACCTCCACCTCACATCCTCTTCATGTTCCTGGAAACAGACTGTGTCATAGCAGTCTGACCAATGAGGTGGGGATCGATACTGTAATCCCCATAGTACTGAGCTTACAGAGAAGCCTTGCATTGCACTACATCCAGAAGGAGCCCAGTCCACCTTCTCATCTACACCTCAGGATACAAGAAAAGTCACTTTAACTCACTACCAATAAAGCCTCATCAAGAGTTAACTCAGTATGAGCATCTTCGGACAACAACATCAGCATATGATTTGCATAGCAGTTTACAGCGAACTATGTTATGTCTCCACTTCCAGGTCCAAGCAACAGACAGTCTAAGAGTCAAAGGTTATCAATGTCTATTTATATAAATGTGCACAATTAAATTGGGGCCATGAAACAAATGTATGGGAATGGTGAATATAAAGAACGGTAGAAAACTCCCAATGCTTCGTACCCCACAGTTCACTAAATCCAGTTGATCTGTCTGGCGGTGGCAGACCAGAGTGTCCAAGATGGAGGGAAGACTCATCTTTGCAAACACCCCGACATTACAGACGAGATCAAACTACTGGATACCGTGGATGCATCACTGGTTGCGCATGTGAAAGGCATTGAGGCTTGATATGTCCTGTTTAAGTAGGGTCCAAGTTACTGAACCATACAGAAGGACAGGAATCACACACTTCTGATAAATACATATTCTGGATCCGAGATACCGATCTACACAAATTGTTATATTGGGGTAAAATAACACCTTGTCTTCAGAGGAAATTGACCTTTATTTCTCAGTCCCATAAATTCCCCAAGCACACCCCAATAATGGGAGTTTGTGTTGGAATGATAGTTCCAGCTGCAAGCAAAATGATCAGATAGTCTATATGCTCCCAATAGCAATGTGCCTATATTGATTTATATATTTCTTGATAATGTGGTAAGCTGGTGATTATGAGGCAGAAATGAGTTTACTGATTGACACTGTAGAGTTCATTCACTGGCCTGCAGGCTTTCTTAACATGTCACGGAGCAGCTGATAGTCAGTTTGGGCACCTTACACACAATGGCAATATGTCCTCTAAACAAAGTTTTATGAAATTTTGGAGAATAGAATAATGGGGGAAGAGAAAGAAAATTAATTATGTTGCTCCTTAATTTTCCAGCTCAATATTTCTTCACGAAAATGTCCATTTTGTAAAAATTACTGCAACATTAGATAAATATTATATAAGTGATCATTCACTCATATTCTCACTATACTAATTTCAAACTTTTCCGAACACAGATTATATACATTCACTCCTCCAATTAACCTCAGCATCAGTCTGGCAAACATGCCGTATGTGAGGCAAATATGCCGTATGTGAGGAAGCCAAAAACATTCTGTATACGTCCCAATCTTTTGCAGTGCTGTACCAATTCGGACCTAGGTCTTTGGTCAGCCCATCTCACCAACACATAGGTGAGCATGGACGTGTACAGGCATATGGTGACCATAACGTTGTTTTGTGTGCCAATCTATTGTCAGGCATGCATACCACATGTCCAGCAGCTAACGATGTTTGTGTGACTTCGTTGCTTCCACAACGTCTTGAAACAAACGTTTGATGTTGAATATCTACGTTTCTAACTTATCCTGTATTGAAATTTTCAGTACACATCATTCCATTGCTCTCTGAGTGACCCAGAGCTTCTCAGTATCTGTTTTGTGCAAGTTCTATACTTCGCATCATAAGATAAATGATTGTTGGGATGAATATAGAATTGAAAAGTGTGTGCTCTTGTCGTGCTGTCTTTCATCTCTTGGAGTTGGCTTAAAAGGGTTGAATGAAAACCAAGTTGCTTTTCGTCGTCTAGAGATTTCATGGTCAATTTTCGTGGGTGGCATTTATCTCTTGGCCTAGGTAGATATTGAAGCTGATATCCTCGATGGCTTCCTTTCCCAGCTTGATGTCCGGCTTTGGGCAGTAATGGTTTCTGAGGCGCTATGTTTCACTTTTATTTATCTTCAGACCAGCCCGTTCTGCTGATCCCATTTAGGTTGCTCAAGGATTGTTGGGCTTCCTCAATTGCATGACTGATGAGCACAATGTCATCTGCAAATCATAAATGGGTGAGCCATTCACCACCTATATTTACGCCTCTGGCAATACAATTTAATTGTTGGAATATATCCTTGAGAGCGACTGTAAATAGTTTTGGATAGATGGTGTTGTCCTGTCAGACTCCTCTTGCTCTCTAAACATATACTGGACGGTGGTAGATTATGATGGCTGTATTGCAGTCTTTGTAAGGTTCTTCAATCAGTTTGATATAGGTTCCAGTGATGCCC
Source organism: Ariolimax columbianus (assembly GCA_036924085.1). Taxonomy (NCBI): domain Eukaryota; kingdom Metazoa; phylum Mollusca; class Gastropoda; order Stylommatophora; family Arionidae; genus Ariolimax; species Ariolimax columbianus. The sequence continues at coordinate 22,406,377 of JAVGWX010000004.1, read as the reverse complement.
TGGTTTCTGAGAGCATTTACCACAACAGTGGTCTTGATACTGTCAAATGCTTTTTCGTAAATGATAAATTCAAGACACAAGAGTACGCACAGTTCACATGCCCTCCCATGACTTAATTGATCGTGTGGAGGTGGCAAATCATGGAGAACCCTTTCCTGAATTCAGCTTGTTCTTGAGATTGGTGTTCATCAAGTTATTTGTCGATTCTGTTTGTAATTACTTATATACTTTAATTAGCAGCTGTACTGCCTAATGTCCAAACTCTGTTTGATATTACATCTGACCATCTGATATGCTGAATGTTGAATATTATTTGATATGCCAAATATGATTATCTGAAATTTAAACTCATGTTGCAACACAATGAAGGTAGAGAGGAAATATGCAACATTCATGCAGCAGTTGTTAATAAGGAAAAGTGATTGCTGTCTCAAGTTACCATCCATAGTGACAACAATCAAGTGGAAAGCAAATTGACAACAAATAAGCACAGCACAAAATGTGACACGAAAATAAATGCATAACAATTTATGTGACAATTGTCAGCGACAGCAAAGCAGCCAAACCAAATGAAAATGTAAAAGAATATGTCCAGCTATGCATGCTGAATCTCTGCTGTTTTAGATGTAAAGCAGCAATCTACTACTAGAAATTAACATACCATTCAGAATAACATTACACTGCTAGCCAAAACAAGTGTGTGAATGATATATCTTTATTCAGAGCTCTCTATCTTGGACTTACAATCAGAGCTCTCTATCTTGGACTTACAATCAGAGCTCTCTATCTTGGAATTACAATCAGAGCTCTCTATCTTGGACTTACAATCAGAGCTCATTATCTTGGAATTACAATCAGAGCTCTCTATCTTGGACTAACAATCAGAGCTCTCTATCTTGGACACAATCAGAGCTCTCTATCTTGGACTTACAATCAGAGCTCTCTATCTTGAACTTACAATCAGAGCTCTCTATCTTGGACTAACAATCAGAGCTCTCTATCTTGGACACAATTAGAGCTCTCTATCTTGGAATTACAATCAGAGCTCTCTATCTTGGAATTACAATCAGAGCTCTCTATCTTGGAATTACAATCAGAGCTCTCTATCTTGGACTAACAATCAGAGCTCTCTATCTTGGACACAATCAGAGCTCTCTATCTTGGACACAATCAGAGCTCTCTATCTTGGACTTACAATCAGAGCTCTCTATCTTGAACTTACAATCAGAGCTCTCTATATTGGACTTAAAATCAGAGCTCTCTATCTTGAACTTACAATCAGAGCTAACTATCTTGGATTTACAACAATGCTCTAATTAATATTACCACATGGGGAAACTCAAAATGTTAACATGTAACAGGCAAAACAAAAATATTCCATCAACCTTCTTCCTGAACTATCCAGACTTGCCAGGTTTGAGTAGGATGAAGTACGGCGCAGGAAGGCTGACCGCCCATTTACATGCCTGTGAATTTGATGTGCAGTCATATATGTTTACATACATTCAACATCTTGTTCATACTAAATGGTTGCTAGGATGCTTGACTATGTGACGCTTGATATCATGTGATATGTATATGATAAACTGCCATTTGTTAGTTATATGGCATGTTGCTTGAATGACTTCATGGGTTAAACTTCCTAGAGTTTAGTTATATGGCATGTTGCTTGAATATCTTAAACTTCCTAAGCTTTAGTTATATGGCATGTTGCTTGAATGACTTCATGCCTTAAACTTCCTAGAGTTTAGTTAGATGGCATGTTGCTTGAATATCTTAAACTTCCTAGGCTTTAGTTATATGGCTTGTTGCTTGAATGACTTCATGCCTTAAACTTCCTAGTTTAGTTATATGGCATGTTGCTTGAATATCTTAAACTTCCTAGGCTTTAGTTATATGGCATGTTGCTTGAATGACTTCATGTCTTAAACTTTCTAAACTTTATAATCAACATGACCGCCAAGTGGGCAGTTGCCTGAGCTATTTCTCAAACATCACATTTTTTTATATATATTAAATATTTGCATAAGTGGGTGCCTGCGCAGAATAGAGGGATTGGAATAGCATAAGAACATTAATGTGAATCTATAGGAGGGAACCAGAGCGATACTGGTAGAACAGGACATGAATAGGAGTCAAAGGTGTTGCATAAGTCATACATTAAGGAAACCAGTTGATATGAGTCTCTGTTCTGGAACCTCAGAGGCATGAGTAGTACACAGACCTACTCATTCATGGCGGAAAGAGCTTGCGGTAAATATCAGAGAGACAAGGATATATATTGTTGTTGATCGAAAAACCATTTGCCAATCCCTGGAGAAGTATGTTGATTTACTTTCCACCTAGGGTAGAATTCAGCAAAGTGCTGGCTCTTTTCTGTTCACACACATTCAGGAAGGATATTATCTGAGTAGCAAGCTACTTAACCAATAGCTAGACAAATGATGGAAACTCGCTTGGTACAGTCATATATCGAGATCAAACGGTCTTGCAAATATGATCCTGCACGGAAAGGTGCAAGGTGGACGACAAAGAGGTAGTCCCAAAAATAGATGGGAAGACAACATAAAAGAATGGACCAATCTCCGGCCAGAGAAGGCATAGGCAGCAGCTGCTAACAGGAAGGGGTGGTATGGGGTTGTGCTCCAATGACCTCACCAGTTAAGGGGTTACCTGACTTAAACAAATGACACTGAGTTCCACACAACTACTTCTCAACAAGCTTAAATAACTACTGACTAGCTGTTACTGGGTAAGGTCACAGGTTGGGGTATAATTTGTAGTTTAATCTACAAGGTGATTTGAACAAAAATGATTATCAACTTCCTGGTATGAACTGATTGGAACAATTAACGTCTGGCAATGACAAAAAGAACTTGTTGTATAATGTTGTCACTGTCGAATTTTTTAAGGGTGTTTCACACAAAGCCGTTTGATATCTAGAAAAGTTGTGTTGACGTAGATTTATCACCACAATCTTGTCTTCTGCTAGGAAGTGTTCAGAAACCAAAGTAGTCTGGTAGTACTAAACACTCAGCACTGCCATCAGAGATGGAGCATCTTAGAATGGCCTTCAACCTTCTCCTTCGCCCTTATCACCTTGGGATGTATAGGCCATCAACCAACACTCTCATTTCACCCTTATCACCTTGGGGTATACATGTCATCAACCAACCCTTTCACTTCACCCTTATCACCTTGGGGTATACATGTCATCAACCAACCCTTTCACTTCACCCTTATCACCTTGGCGTATACAAGCCATCAACCAACACTCTTAATTCACCCTTATCACCTTGGGGTATACATGCCCTCAACCAACCCTCTCACTTCACCCATCACCTTATGGTATACATGCCATCAACCAACCCTCTCATTTCAATATTACCTTGGAATGTATAGTTCATTAGCCAACCCTCTACAAACAGATTGGTGATGTTATTTTCTCTAGTTCTTTCCAGCGCCTCCGTGTTTTCAATCTATCAGTCTCTAGGGCTTTTCTAAATATCATCTGGCTTTCCATTGCCTCTGTCTACCTGTGCGTTCCATGACTAAGAGTATCTAGTGATAATGGCTTGGGCCGTTCAAGTTGTGTGGCCTATTCAGCACCACTTTCTTCCCAATATTTCCTATTTCACCTGTCTTTGTCCTGTTTTTTCCAATAATCTTTCATTTGTAACCTTGTCAAATCAATGGAGGGCCAGAAACTTTCTCGTGGATTTATTGATGAACTCTGTAACCTTTGACTAAACATGATAGAATAAGTAATATTGTAAGTGAAGATTCACTGATTAAGAGTAGTTATTCAAATGTACTGCAAGTTACTTTATCACTGATAAAGTTAGTAGCATATCTTTTACAGAACGCAGCTACTTACAACTGCCAACCTAAATGGCTGTTATAAATTTCTGGACAGGTGTACAGTATGGTAGGTTGCCTTTACTTTCTGTACGTGGAGGAGCGATCACTCTGAAAAAAATACCTGGTGTCTGCTACACTGGACACGGCAGGATTTGAACCCATCCATGCTGCTTCACTATCACTGATGGACGATGCTATTCTACTACAATTTGTTAACTTTATTACCAAAACCATGGTATTATTTCCCATTGCTAACATTCCCTGGAAGGATTTACGAGGTCAGGAACAAGGGTCACTTGACCTGGCAGTCCCAATGCAATGGACAATCTAATTTTGTATATCATCCCATACATTTCACTTAGATTTGAGCTCACCACCAGACTTGCAGGCCTGTGTCCTAACCACTCAAGCACCCACCTTACCTTACTTTAATATTTCTTTCTGATGTTATCTAACCTATTTCAACTGAACAATTATTAACAATGTTTTCCTTGTTTTCATTGCAATAGTTTATTTCTTCTTCGTTCATCTTGAAAAGGGTGTTTTGTTACATTGTGTCATAACTTACAGCGAGGACATGATATCTGCAACTTTCAATCTGACACATCCAGTTTCAGTACAGCAGAATTTAGGACTGGGTTTGCCTTCCCTCTCCAATCCCTATTCTTTCAGCCAGGCTGCACGGATGCGACCTGTTTCAAGGATCACTTGAAGATGGAATAGGGACAACTCTGGGTTGCTGACGTTGATGCAAGGAGCCAACTACGATGACCTAACTCTGTCATCTTGTTAACTACCTGGCAAGCTAGTAGATGTTTAGACTGCAGAGAGTGCAGCCATCCCGGAGGCTCAGAGAAAGCGTGCTGCCCGAAAAAACAATACAATGATTCCATAGCCGACTCCCTGAATGTATCATCTGAATGTGGCAGAGTGTGCCATTCCAGGATTGGTCTCTACAGCCATCAGCGAACACATTTTGCAGCATTAGTCTGATGCTGTCGCCATGCCATCTTCTCTTACGATGGGCAACTATTATTATTATTAGTATTATTGTTATTATTATTATTGTTGTCATACTGTATTTTAAACCTTTTTATCGCAGGCTTATTTCTTGGTTGTCTTGAGAAGAATATGGTCGACATTTGCATTAGCTTGCAGGACTTGTGGTGATAAATACAAAATTAATATTTAATCAATGTACACTTCATACATGTTGTTCATGGACATGACAGTTGTAATGGTGGTACAAGAAAAACTGACAAGCAAATAAAACATAAAGCACATGAGTCTAGCAATTCAGAAAATCGTTCTTATTAGCCAGTAAGTAAGCTACTTGCATGCTAGGGATTCAATATAGCTCCACACTTCTTAGCTTAACTTAATGTCTTTATACTGGTTTAGAAGACTCTGCAGAGTCTGTATAAAACCAGCTTTTTTACATTTCCTTGATCTAAAAACTATGTCCATCCAATCTATTCTTGAATGCATTAATTGACCCTGCCTCCACTATTTCCTGTGGCAATGGATTCCTAGCATTCACCACTCTCTGACTAAAAAAATGTTTCCTAATATCGAATCTGGACCTTTCCTTAATTAATTTGTAGCTGTGCCCTCTTGTTCTTGTAGGTGGTGTCTGCTTGGAATGCATTGCCAGGGGAGGTAGTGGAGGCAGGGACAGTTAATGCATTTAAGAATAAACTGGATGCGCATAGCTTTTAGAGCAAGGTGATGTAAATGTAACTGGTTGTATACAGACTCTGCAGTGTCTTCTAAACCAGTATAAAGCTGTTAAGTTTAAGTAAGTTTATTTGGGAAAAAAAACTTGTCAGTCTGATTTATCCTTTCAATTATAAACCTGTATTAACTATTTATGTCAGTAAATTTTTTTTAAACACAATACTTGACATTTTAAAAATTAATTTACACAAAAAAGTATAATTTTATTTTACACTTTAATGTAGATTAATAGAATATCAAGTTTTGTCATCAATAACATATATTTTGTTAAATTTTAATGTCAGTTTTATAGCACTTTTTTATTTAGTATATTATAACAATGACCTTGCTTCAACTTACAGCAATATAAACATTAATGCTATCATAAAACAAATAAACATCAACACACACACACACACACACACACACACAAATATATCATCACTAAAGTCAATAAACTAATAAGCAACATGAAGTTTATGCAATTTTTAAAAATCAAACATTTTAAACAGGTGACAACAACAGTAATACTAACGCCATAAAAGAAAGAAATTCAAGCTAAAATCAAATTAATACCACTGCGTTATTAAACAAAACAAATAGTCTAAAAACAAATATGTGCAATTAACAAGTAAAAAGAGATAAAAATCCGAACAAAAACCAAATTTTCAAACTTACTTGTGCTTAAGCAGAAGAGTGCGGAGTAGCTTCCCTCTGTGTTCCTCTTCCACCAAGTCCCTGATTACCATACTTTCAACCACCTGATGTACAACTGATGTCAGATCTGTGGCTTCTAGATCCAGCAAGAGTGTCCCTAAAATAATCAGCAGAGATTCTGAGCTAGTTAAAAGAATTCATACCAGCACCTGCTGGGGAAGCTCAGTGCCTGCTGGCAAAGCTCAGTGCCTGCTGGCAAAGCTCAGCTCAGTGCCTGCTGGCAAAGCTGAGCTCAGTACCTGTTGGCAAAGCTCAGTGCCTGCTGGCAAAGCTCAGTGCCTGCTGGCAAAGCTCAGTGCCTGCTGGCAAAGCTCAGCTAAGTACCTGCTGGCAAAGCTCAGCTCAGTGCCTGCTGGCAAAGCTCAGCTCAGTACCTGCTGGCAAAGCTCAGTGCCTGCTGGCAAAGCTCAGTGCCTGCTGACAAAGCTCAGTACCTGCTGGCAAAGCTCAGCTCAGTACCTGCTGGCAAAGCTCAGCTCAGTACCTGCTGGCAAAGCTCAGTACCTGCTGGCAAAGCTCAGTGCCTGCTGGCAAAGCTCAGTGCCTGCTGGCAAAGCTCAGCTCAGTGCCTGCTGGCAAAGCTCAGTGCCTGCTGGCAAAGCTCAGCACCTGTTGGGAAAGCTTCTCTCGTTCTACAGTATCATCATCATTTATTCATCTGGTTCCTTTTGGAACATAGTACTGCATTGAATGTTCTCCATCTGTTCCTATTCTGACCCGTCCATGAGTTCCACTCATGACACACCTACTGCACTTATTTCATCTTCCACTGCTCACCAGATATTCCTTGACCTTCCCATAAATTTCTTTCCGTGTGGGCTCCAATCACGTACACGCTTGGTAACATTTCCGAACTCCTTCTTGAGGGTATGTTCTACAGCGTTCTAGAACAGTGGCCCTAAAACTTCAGTAGTCTGATTACCCCCTTCATTGGCACTTATATTCACTCTTGCTCTAGTTAATAGTTCCATAGGTTACCAATGGATCATGAGACCCCAATTTAGAAACAACTGTTCTACAGCATTTGAAGCATGAACGGTAGTTAACAGCTCACACAATCCCTCTTCTGTCATCTTTGTCCTGGATAAGCTCTCCCTTATTGCATGAGTCAGTTCTTACAATCTAGACCTTTTGCAAAGTTACTGTTTGCAAGTTGACAACTGACATAATGTGCATGTGTTTTGTGTGTTTGCATGCATGTATGTACTTGTACAAGGAAAAAGAGAAACAAATAAAAGCCTAGTGAGAAGAGACAATATGGTGTCTAGTTGGATGAAGTAGTTGACCACAACCAGATTCTAGTGTGACCTACGAAGAGTCCAAAAGGTTTATTAGGGCCAGATACATGGCCAAATGGGAAACAGAACATACTGGCTACCCAAAAAATGATGCCTATTACCAGTTGAACAGAAGAGAGCAGGTCGTGGTCTTCAGACTCCGCACAGGCCACAACAGACTGAGATACCACCTATTCAATAAACTGAAAATAGGTGGCACTGATGAATGCACTTGTGGTACAGGGAAAATGAGCGCTGAACATCTGCTGCAAAACTGCCAGACACACGAGGACCAGAGAAAGCACATGTGGCGATCACCAGTGGCAACACTAGACAAGCTCTATGGCAGTGTCGACAGCCTCAGGATGACCACTGCTTTCTTCAAACAAATACAGGTTGACGTCTGACAGCGTACGAAGAAAAAGAAGAAGGATAAAGTAGTTGACAAACACAAATAAGTCTATGCAATCAGCAAGCTCAAATACAGGCTTCGTCTGCATACTTCCCAACTGCGAACATGTGAACTGAGCTAACCAAATACTGAGTATGTTTTACAGGACTGCTCTCTGTATACTCAGTTGAGAGAGATTTGCTGGTCAAATGACTCAACACTAAACACAAAGTTATGCTGAGCTAAAGAAGAGCTCTAGGGACTGAAGATGCAGCACAGTGAATGAGCTGACAGAGTCAGTGCCTCATAGCTGGCTATTTGCATCAGGGTCAGAGAACCAGAGCTGACCAAGACCTTATTCCACCTCCAACTGGTGGCTCTAAAAACAGGCTGCACTAGTGTAGTCTGGCTAAAAGAATAGAGATCGCAAACACAGTACTAAAAAACACTAGCTCAAATCAGATGTGTCTGGCTGAAAGACGCTGATATCACAGCCTCATTGTAAACCACGACACGTCTTTTTCAGAACGAATACTGAAGTAGAAGACAACTTCGAGTAGAAACAATGAGTAAAGATCCACAGAAAGAAGGCTTGGTCAGAACTTCACAAAATGCCCTTTAAAAGTTTAGCAGTTTATGAGAGGAAGAGACGAGAATAGAAACAAGTCTATCTATAACTGAGACAAATAAGGACAAGAGTAAACATCCTACCTCGCTCCAACCCTCTCCTCAGCTCAAGCAGAGAGTGAAATGAGAGTGAGGCTACGTGTGGTTTCCCCCATCTCTCAGCCCCCTCCTCAACATCCTCCTCAAATTTGATCCACCTGGCTTTCTCTCTCCACTCCATCATCTCATCCCCACCAAAATGAAGCTCATCCAACTCAACAAATACCTGCGGAGATATCCATGATACATCTCAATCATCTGTTGTGTTCACCAGCTATTACAATAACTGCGCAAGATCAATACAGAATTGGTTGGAGTTCAAGTACAACATTTTTGGAAACAAGATATAATAACTGATAAGAACGACAATCAAATAAAGATGATGTTTATATAGATAAATCCTACCATTTTAAACACATGAAAAGTATGTTTGAATGTTGTATATTAGAGATTCTTAGCTAACAACTGGCAGTGATATCAGGTGAAATAAGAGCTAAGAAATATATGGAGTGAAGTAAGAACTAGCAACGATATCAGGTGAACTAATAGCTAAGAAATATATTGAGTGAAGTAAGAACTAGCAATGATAACAGGTGAACTAAGAGCTAGGAAATATATTGAGTGAAGTAAGAACTAACAATGATATCAGGTGAACTAAGAGCTAAGAAATATATTCAGTGAAGTAAAAACTAGCAATGATATTTGGTGAACTAAGAGCTAATAAATATATTGAGTGAAGTAAGAACTAGCAATCACATTTGGTGAACTAAGAAATGTATTGAGCAATGTTACAAATAGCAATGACATTATGTAAATTAGTCATGACATGTGAACTAACAACTAGTAGTAGTATTGGGTGAACTAAGGGCTAAGAGATATATTGAGTGAAGTAGGAACTAGCAATGATATTAGGTGAACTAAGAAATATATTTGGTGAAGTAACAACTAGCAATAATATTAGTTAATTTAAGAACTAAGAGATATATTGGGTAAAGTAAGGACTAACAATGATGTTAGGAATTAAGAGTTAATAGATACATGAGGTAAAGTAACAATTAGCAATATTAGGTGAACTAAGAATTAACATTTATAGAAAGTAAACTAACAGCTAGAAACATCATAAGGTGAACCAAGATATTAACCAATTATATATATATATATATTAGATGAACTAACAACCAGTAACGATGTGTGAACTAAGAACTGTGTGAACTAAGAACTAACAGAAATAAAAAGGGATGGTGAACTAAGAACTAATAGACACATTTGGTGAACTAACAAATAACAGAAATGTTTGAGGAACTAAGAACTAGCAATTACATTTGGTGAGCTAAGAGCATGACATTATATGAACTAACAACTAGCAATGACATAGGTAAGCTAAGAACTAACAGATGTAATTAGTCAACTAATAAATAACAGATACATTTACTGAACTAACAGCTAGCAATGACTTTTAGGTAAATTAACAACTAATTGATTCATTTTTATGAACTAATGGATGCATCAGATAAATTAAAAACTAACAAATACATTAAGTAAACTAAGAACTATCAGAAATATAATGCAAACTAAGAACTAACTGATACATTTGTTCAACTTATTACTAACAATGAGATTATGTTTACTAACTACTATCAGCTATATTGATGAATGATATTCATCCATTACAAGTGATGAAGACCACTCTCTTTGCTCAGCCTTGACAGTCTTTTCTCTTGCTGTGTCCGCTGAAATGGGTGACTTGCGAGTGATTTGGATTAAAGTGAGAAAGAAACTGCCGCCTTTTGTCAACCTCACTCTCTGATCCTGAGCAACCTTTGGCCAGTGGCAAGATATTTATTGAGATGACTGGAGATAGCATAGGATGCAGATTTTTACTCAGGGTTTACTCCGGAAGCCTTTCCCGTAAACAGGTATTCCGCAAGGCAGCGGAGGGGGATGACATCTAACATTGTGTGTCGTGTCTTTTCCATGACCACAAGAGGTCGTAGGGACATGACTCAGCGAGTGAGTGAGTCTGGCATTTCTCCCTGGCTGTGTTCAGTCCATTATAGTCGTGTCTAAATTTCTCACACACCAATTTCGTGAAATTCAGCCGTGTGAACTAGACCATGAAATATGACACAGGTTTAACCCAATCAATCCCAGACCGGCCGGCGACGGTCGCTATCGACTCGCTCCCAGACCGGCCGGCGACGGCCGCCGTGGATATACTGATTTAAATTATTTTTTCTTACGTTTTATTTGCGAATAGACACACTAAATTTAGCCTTCAAGTGACTACCGGTAATGGCGGCTCCCATTGCAGTTTACAGATCGTTTTTATCACGTATGGTGTTCGAGCCCTGATTTTTTTTTAAATGACCTTCAATTTTCTTCAAAACTTGGTGCGGACTGAAGATACTTACGAGTCAGACAATAGTGGTTGCGAATTTTTTGATGGAGTTGAAGAGAATGATAACGAATCGGACATTGATGAGAAATAAGTTCAGGACTTAGAAGACGAAAGTAGCGACACTGGCCTCGGTAGTGATGACGAGTTATCGGTAGAAGACGGTGACAAAGTGACCCGCCCCACAGACAGGCCCTAGTGGTGATAGAGAATGGTCAAAGCAATGGCGTAATATCATTATTGAAGGATTTAGTGAGGGAACAGGTTCTGTAGATGACATAGATCCAGTTTCCTCTGCTTTTGATTACCTTTCACTTTCATTATTTCAACTTCAGACCTTTTTTGAGTACTTGGCAGAGCAAACCAATGCATATGCCTGCTTCCAAATTTTAGGGGAAAAAGATCCTTGAGGAATTAAAATTTGGTGTGCCGCAGATCCTCATACTAGATACCTCTATAGCTTTGAGGTGTAAACTGGAGAGTCAGACATTGGACAAGAAGATGAAAGATGTACTAGTTGCAATGAGCCAAGGGAGATTGCTTTTCTCTTTAACATTTATTAGCAAAATTGACAAGAGTGAAACAGACTTTTATATTGACACTTTTTTTTCCCTTCACTTGTTTAATTTTTTGCATCCAACATTCAAGACACTCACAAAAAACATGTGCACAGAAGAGTACCTCTTCCATTTATCTGTAAACTGGAGTTTGAATCACACAAATAAATTTAAAATTGTATTTGTTATTAATTTGATTGCGCAAGCACATCTAATTTTTGTGGAGTTATTCCCCTTGCCTTGGGAATTCAGTTGTGAGTTTTTCTGATCTGTGGGATTGAATGGGTTAAGCGTAGTGCTGTTCATATAGCCGATGCCCATACCAGGATAATCGGACAGAAGAAATCACAAAAAACGAACGAATTAACCAGTCCAAATGGAAAACAACAACACGTTTTCGTGAACATAAGTGTAAGTCATCGACTAGTGTGAATGCCAGGTAAATCCGTGGTCTGGTGGCATCCATAATGAACTAAAACAGCAGAGCAATGTAGACCCGCAGTCGGTTACAGTGCCATCTTTGCTGCTATCATTCCAGCTACATTAGATGAACTATGAACTAACAGATTCATTTTCTAAACTGAGAACTTAGTGACATAAGATGAATTAAGATATAATCATGACATTAAATAAATGTCAAAGCAATAAATCAAAAACTAGGATTGACATCAGACAACAAAAAAGTAAATATGACAAGAAACCTAGATTATAACTTAAAGTGTGTTTAGTAAATGACTTGGCGATAACAACTTACCTCATGAGGGCTATGGTCAAACTTCTTGGTCACCTTCGGCTTTCTCTCATGATGAGTTTTACCAATGTGGACAATTGAACGCATAGATCCCTTCTTACGGGCAATTTTGTGTCTCCTGATGCCTCTTTGATCTTCAAATCTGTGACCTGGGGAACAATAAACTCTTCATTGGTTCTCATACTTTAGACTGTTATCAGAATGATGTATCAGTGATCATTATGTTGTATGCAATTGATCGATTGAGTGACCTTTTTTGATCGAAGGAAAGAACAGTGGATACCAACAGGTTCAGTGATGGTACCAGGACAAAAAGATAATGAACCTCATGTTACGGTCACAAGGCTGTCATCATGAATAAAGAGTAAACTAAAAATTATCTTATCCCAATATTAACATAATAATGTATCTTCTGCCAGTGTTAATGTAAGATCTTATCTTCTCCCAATATTAATATAAGATCTTATCTTCTCCAAGTATTAATATAAGATCTTATCTTCTCCCAATATTAATAAAAGATCTAATCTTCTCCCAATATTAACATAATAATGTATCTTCTCCCAATATTAATAAAAGATCTAATCTTCTCCTAATATTAACATAATAATGTATCTTCTCCCAATATTAATAAAAGATCTAATCTTCTCCTAATATTAACATAATAATGTATCTTCTCCCAATATTAATAAAAGATCTAATCTTCTCCCAATATTAACATAATAATATTAATATAAGATCTTATCTTCTTCCAATATTAATATAAGATCTTATCGTGTCCCGATATAATATAACAACTTAACATCTCAGAGTATTAATTTCTTTTTCTTCTTCTTCTTCGTTCGTTCTCAATCTCCCACTACCAAACCCTGAAAGGGCTTAAGTAGCAGAATGTAGTCCAGAGAACGGAATGCGTTGTGTGTTAGTTTACAGCTTGGCTGCGACATTTGCACCTTTCGGTCCAACCTATCCGACTTCAGCAAGCATTTTTTTAGTACCGGGTTAGCATTCCCTCTTCGATCCCTTCTCCTTAGTCAGTCTGCCCTGCTGCAGCCTGTTATCCAGGATCACTGCGTGGAGGTATAGAAGGGTCTTGGCAGCTATGGTTCGCTGGCCCTGATGCTAGCAGTCAACTATGGGTCGCTAACCACTGCAGCTCATGCGCTGCTCAGCATCTTGATCCCAGAGTATTAATTTAAGAATTGGTTTTCTTGTCTTCTTCCAGTATTAATTAGTATAATAACTGGTCTTCAAGTATTAAAATATAGTTAAGATCCCGTCACGCCATGCAGCATATATGAAATATGGTGTTAGGCCCATATTATTTTGTAACCCACGGCCCTTAGTGGATGATGTGGTCAGCATCATGCTGGCCGCCTTTACTTCCCGGAACTGAACCGGTAGCCATTTAAGGCTGGGTTGACCCAGGAGCCATTGCGGTCTGAAAAAAACATTTCCACTTGAACTGGGGAATGAGCCCAGGACCACTCAGATGCGAAACCAGTGTCCTAACCACTGCGCTACGCGGTTCCCTTCTTCAAGTATTGGCACAAGAATATGTTTTTCAGTATTATTTAGTATAATAATTAGTGTTCCTGTATCTGATAATATAATAATTAGTGTTCCTGTATCACATAATATAATAATTAGTGTTCCTGTATCACATAATATAATAATTAGTGTTCCTGTATCACATAATATAATAATTAGTGTTCCTGTATCTGATAATATAATAATTAGTGTTCCTGTATCACATAATATAATAATTAGTGTTCCTGTATCACATAATATAATAATTAGTGTTCCTGTATCTGATAATATAATAATTAGTGTTCCTGTATCACATAATATAATAATTAGTGTTCCTGTATCACATAATATAATAATTAGTGTTCCTGTATCTGATAATATAATAATTAGTGTTCCTGTATCACATAATATAATAATTAGTGTTCCTGTATCTGATAATATAATAATTAGTGTTCCTGTATCACATAATATAATAATTAGTGTTCCTGTATCTGATAATATAATAATTAGTGTTCCTGTATCACATAATATAATAATTAGTGTTCCTGTATCACATAATATAATAATTTTGTCTTTCTGTTTCACATAATATAATAATTATTTTCCTGTTTCACATAATATAAGAATAATTTTGTCTGTAACACATAATATAATAATTTGCCTTCTAACATTAAGTTGAATTAGAAAACATTGTTGAGTACTTAGGATGACTTGTCTAACTCAACACTCACTAGCCATCTCATCCAGGTCAGCTTTGTACAGCATTGCTGCCTCCTCGGTCTCAGTGGGAGACCTCTTGAATGTTTCATCCAGCTTTACTTCGCTGCCCTTTTGTCGCCTCATAATCAAGTCTTCGGTACGAAAGTGTTGATGATGGTGATGGTGGCGCCGTTTACTCGAACGTGTTGACTGACTTCCGTCGGCACTGAAATGGTACAGGTAAGCTTGATAATTGACATTTCACACAAAACATATTATATATTCAATAACATATTTTTAACAATACATACTAGTCCTTCTGTATGAGACGAGTGAGCTTGCAATGAGTAAGAATTCTAGTTTTTCAAATATTTGCCTGGCCTCTCTTCTATCATAGTAACTTATCGAGGCTGGCTCAGTCATTATGGTTAGAATTTTCTGTATTTTTATAATCAAAGTGGTCAACTTTAAAAGGAACAGCAAAGGTCTCATTGTGGCTGTTATTCAATCAGTAATGCATACTCTCCTGTGCTAGTCAATCATCTATCATGACCTGAATAATATTCTGACACTAGCAAAAGTAGGTCACCAACTGTACATGTATGTATACTATACATTTCAATAATGACTTGACATGACTTAGCCACTCCTCTTTAGCCATTGGTGGTAGAGGACTTTTTCTATCCTTCTTTGGTTGATTATCTCCTACAGACTAAGCAGATGGCTCTTATAGTCGCTGCTTATAATCTACCTGGCAGGTTTCAGTTTTACTATTCTTAACTCGCCTTGCGGACCAAGCGTGCTAGCAAACACAAGCTTATTTCAATAACAGTGTACATTATATGTCTGCTCTAACTTGCTCCACAGTACTCATGTGTCAAAATAATTGTTATTCATTTAAAAATCTGTCAAATTAATTATTGAAATAGCGGTAAATTTAACATTTGTGATGTCACAAACTTCAATATCTTGTTATGTTAAAAACGTTGAGTTAGTCCTTCTCATACACAAGACATAAAATATATTCAATTTAATGTCAAAATTGAATTTTTGTATCTCTAATAGCAAAATTTTCCATCTAGTGGAAAGCTCATTTGTTTTGGGCTGAATCGACTGTGTCATTTTAATTTACAAGGCAGCCTAAGTCTTGTCACTTTTAATAGGTTATATCAAAATGTAAACAGCAATATAATTGAAAGTGGGTCCATCCTTGTCATCATTCATCCATCTGGGTCTTCCATCTAACAAAGAGCTTGCTCTTCATGTATGCTTCAATGTATGCTCTTCATATACTGTACCATCTTCTTGAGTTCCACCCATGACACTACAGCCGCACTGGTCTCATTAACTTAACTAAACTTAATGTCTTTATGCTGGTTTAGAAGACTCTGCAGAGTCTGTATAGTTGTCCATCACAAGTGATGAAGATCACTCTCTTTGTTCAGCCATGTGGACTGTCGTATCTCTTGCTATGTCCGCTGAAATGGGTGACTTGCGCGGTTATTTGGATTAAAGTGATGAAGAAACTGCGCCTTTTTGTCAACCTCACTCACAGGGACTAAGATACCTTTTGCCAGTGGCAAGATATTTATCGAGACGACTGGAGATAGCATAGGATGCAGATTTTGCCTCAGGGTTACCACCGAAGCCTTTCCGTAAACATGTAACCCGCAGGGTAGAAAGGTGGGATGGCATCTAACGCAGTTTGTCGTGCCTTTTCGATAACCACAAGAGGTCGTATGGACAACACTCAGCATGTGAGTGGGTCTGGCATCTCTCCCCAGCTGAATTGAATTCATCATAGTAGCATCTAAAATTCCCACACGCCAAATTCGCGAAGGTGAACCGACAGAACTAACCCGTGAAATACGACACAGGTATAAGCGTAATGCTATTCAGCCGGCGTCCAGACCAGGATAAAAGAGTCTGTATACAACCAGTTTAATTTACATTACCTTGCTCTAAAAGCTATGTGCATCCAATTTATTCTTAAATGCATTAATTGTCCCTGTCTCCACTACCTCCTGTGGCAATGTATTCCAAGCATTCACCACTCTCTGACTACAAAAATATTTCCTATCTAATCTGGACCTCTCTTTAGTTAATTTGTAGCTATACCCTCTTGTTTTTGTGGGTGGTTGTATTTTGAAAAACTTGTTATAGTCTAATTTATCCGTTCCTCTGATCATCTTATAATCATGTATTAAGTCACCTCTTTCACTGTTCTTTGTCGGGTGTTACTTGGTCTTCCCACTTGCCTTTTCCCCTGAAGGTTCTAATCCAGCGCATTTCTGGCAATATTTCTGGACTTCTTTATGACAGGGTGTTCAATCCAACTCCATCTTCTCTCTCAAATTTCTCACTATACTGGTTACTGTTATGTCCTTTACTACAAATTTATGTTTTCTATTTTTCTTTGTCTCTGGTCATCTAATTCAAAGTTCATCTGTTGGGGAAGGTCTGCTGTCTAGATATGATACTCTTAGCAACATACGTTTCTCAGGCATATAGAAGGACCAACTTTACATTAGTGTTGAACAGTCTAATAGTTTTGTCCTTGGAGAATGTCTGCTATCAAAACTTGATGGGGAATCCCATTTTGTACCATAGTTTTCCCATTCCTCAATAAATCAACACGATGAAACCCATACAAAGGAAAAGAGATTTTTTACAAAAAGTATGCTCGAATAGAAATTATATTTGTTTCTTATGTTGGCTTTGAGTATGTCTTGATTTAGTTTATTAAGTAACTATAGTTCTTTCTATAAAACCCATAAAAGTAATAAAACATTATAAACAGCAGATTTCTTATTCTTTGTAACCATTGTCTATTTATTTTTTTACATAAAAAAATACAAGGACTATTTCCAATTACAAGATAAAACAGATTATCAGAAGATGATTTCCAATTGCCATTATGTATTATTTTACCATAATTACATCCAGACATTTGCTGTTTGAAAAAAAAGGTACATATGAATAATTAGTAATACCAAAATTCATTAGGGTCAAACACCTGGACTTAGTAGGGTAGAGATACAGAGTAAAGGAAATGGAAGCCATATCCAGGCAGTACTTACAATACATCTCAGATATTATCTAAAGCTTGAAACGCTGTTATTTTCAACGTAAACAATATCTGCAAATTTTAGTCAACACAAGTCAATGTAGATATACTGGCGATGAGCCAAATGTGTGTCATATTAGAACTCTTTAATCAACACAAGCCAACATAGATTTGGTTGTGACTAGTCAAACGTGTGTCATATTAGAACTCTTTAATCAACACAAGCCAACATTGATTTGGTTGTGACTAGTCAAATGTGTGTCATATTAGAACTGTTTAATCAACACAAGTCAATGTAGATTTGGTTGTGACTAGTCAAATGTGTGTCATTTTAGAACTCTTTAATCAACACAAGCCAACATAGATTTGGTTGTGACTAGTCAAATGTGTGTCATATTAGAACTCTTTAATCAACACAAGTCAATGTAGATTTAGTTGTGACTAGTCAAATGTGTGTCATATTAGAACTCTTTAATCAACACAAGTCAATGTAGATTTGGTTGTGACTAGTCAAATGTGTGTCATATTAGAACTCTTTAATCAACACAAGCCAACATAGATTTGGTTGTGACTAGTCGAATGTGTGTCATATTAGAACTCTTTAATCAACACAAGCCAACATAGATTTGGTTGCGGCTAGTCAAATGTGTGTCATATTAGAACTCTTTAATCAACACAAGCCAACATAGATTTGGTTGTGACTAGTCGAATGTGTGTCATGTTAGAACTCTTTAATCAACACAAGCCAACATAGATTTGGTTGTGACTAGTCAAATGTGTGTCATATTAGAACTCTTTAATCAACACAAGTCAATGTAGATTTAGTTGTGACTAGTCAAATGTGTGTCATATTTGAACTCTTTAATCAACACAAGCCAACATAGATTTGGTTGTGACTAGTCGGATGTGTGTCATATTAGAACTCTTTAATCAACACAAGCCAATGTAGATTTGGTTGTGACTAGTCAAATGTGTGTCATATTTGAACTCTTTAATCAACACAAGTCAATGTAGATTTGGTTGTGACTAGTCAAATGTGTGTCATATTAGAACTCTTTAATCAACACAAGCCAACATAGATTTGGTTGTGACTAGTCGAATGTGTGTCATATTAGAACTCTTTAATCAACACAAGCCAACATAGATTTGGTTGTGGCTAGTCAAATGTGTGTCATATTAGAACTCTTTAATCAACACAAGTCAATGTAGATTTGGTTGTGACTAGTCAAATGTGTGTCATATTAGAACTCTTTAATCAACACAAGCCAACATAGATTTGGTTGTGACTAGTCAAATGTGTGTCATATTAGAACTCTTTAATCAACACAAGCCAACATAGATTTGGTTGTGACTAGTCGAATGTGTGTCATATTAGAACTCTTTAATCAACACAAGCCAACATAGATTTGGTTGTGGCTAGTCAAATGTGTGTCATATTAGAACTCTTTAATCAACACAAGTCAATGTAGATTTGGTTGTGACTAGTCAAATGTGTGTCATATTAGAACTCTTTAATCAACACAAGCCAACATAGATTTGGTTGTGACTAGTCAAATGTGTGTCATATTAGAACTCTTTAATCAACACAAGTCAACGTAAACGTAGTGGCAGTGAGTAATGTGTATGTCCTACGAGAATTTCTATGTGACAAGAACACACCTTTCATAACAGATTTACAGTTTGTTTGATGTCAGACTCCCAATGTGACAAGGACAGGCAGCCTTGAACATGAAAACAAAAAGATAGAGCAGTCACAAAATGATAAGCTAGTGTCATAAAGGAGGTACTTAGATATTAAAATATTGAAGCAAAAAAAGAGCCTTATTATTTATGGCAGGTTCCCTTTATCATATTAGATGATCTAGGGCCAAAGATGCAACACAATGAATGAGCTGACAGCATCCAGCGACTCATAGCTGGCTACATGCATCAGAGTCACTGAACTAGAGCTGACCAAGACCCTATTCTACCTCCAGTGACAGCCCAAGAAACAGGCTGCACTTCTGTAGTCTGGCTAAGAGAATAGGGACCACAGTAGAAGATAAACCTGGCAATTTTTTAAAAAGCCAACTTAAACCGGATGTGTCACACTGCCATAACGACCAACCCCAAAGAAGAAGAAGAATATGAGAGGTCTCACATGTAGATAGGATTCTCACCTGACAACAGCAGTACTCATGCTTACAAACACATCAATCTGCAAACATCATCAAGTCTAACCTTGGAACTCTCAAAAACCTGGGGCTTGACTCTGGCATTATTCCATCATTATCCTCTCTCATCCTGTTAGACTCCCTCTTCTTCTTTCCTTTCCAAGAATTATCTGTATCACTAGTATGGCCCTCGCCTTCTTGATCATCATCGCCGTGGCTTGGGTCTGAGAGCTCTGTCTGAGAGTTGTTGTAGCTTGGATCTGAGAGCTCTGTCTGGGAGTTGTAGCTTGGATCTGATAGCTCTGTCTGGGAGTTGTTGTAGCTTGGGTAGCCAGAATCATCACCTGGATTATGTATGGTGATAGAAAGGGTTTGTTTTGTTTGTATTGTAAATAATACTCACTGTACTGTATAGCTCAGACACCTGAAACACAACAAGCCAAAGATAGAGCACACATGCAGCAATGTGACAGCAGTATACACTTTTAAAGTTTCTAACTCACACTATCACATCTATAAAACTAGCATTAATGCAGTTATTCCTGCAACTGGGGTCAACTGGGAGCATGTATAGAGCAGAGGAATAAAGGCTTCCCCCATCGTGTACAGCTGGGGTCTTCAAGCTTGTTCTGCCCCATTCACCATTTATACCATGTCAGAACGTAATTCTCTCCTTTCCAAGATTGTCTGACTCAAAAATTGCATTGCAAATAATATGTATATAATCTTGACAGTCAGGTACTTTTCCTATATTAGTACATATACATTAACTTAGATTACTTTTAGTGTTTTACAGATGTAATAGCAATAGAAAATGTTGATAGATTTTAAAACCTAAATGAAAGTAGTTTTTTTTTTTTAAATTCATAACTAATAAACAGACTAAACTGAAGCATAATTCTATCCTAAAATTCCTTTCCTCTGGTGGTGGTGATGGTAGTGGTGACGTAAATTTCCCGCTGGTTGAGAACCTATGCTGCACAGGTTAATTTTTTTTTAAATATCTCTCAATAGATAAAAAACCTATTCCTTACCGAGGTTCTGGAGACTGGTATAATAAAATGCTCACTCTGCCACCTATGAGACCAAATATATTCAAATTGTTTGGGCCTTCATCGTTCTCTTGGTTTCTTCTAGTGCAATGCTGAATAATGACATAAAGGTCCTTATTTTCCTTGTTCCCTAAGGTCTTGCACATGACAGTCCAGTGAATCTGAGTTCAGCACGCATTTTTTTAATGCGTTAACTTGTTATAAAGGTACGACCTTGCTAGTCGTGAATCTGAACACATACAAATTTGGTTAATGAGCCGTGCCACTAACCACTAGGTCATACCTCCCAATGTGACATCTTGAGGCAGCTGACAAATTTAAACTGAAAATGGAACTGAAAATGACACGAATAGGGTTTCCAGTAAAATAAATAAAGTATCAGAAATATCAATAACATTTTTTAATCTTTGCATTAATAACAATGTGATCTTATACTAGCGATGATGAATAAACAAACATGGCACATAATATGGCACATAATATGTTTCTTCATAGCCTATGATGTATACATAAACAAACAGATACTGACAAATACATCAAAATATAGCTTGGCTGAATACCAGACTGCAAATTGTAAACATTGTAAAGAATCACTACAAAAGCATTACAGAATGGGATCTCAGTTGGGGAGTATCTTATCACATAGACAACTAAGTGCCCTATCTCATAAACTTCCTAGTACCTAATCTTAAAAACTTCCTAGTGCCTATCTCATAAACTCACTAGTGCCCTATCTCATAAACTCACTAGTGCCCTATCTCATAAACTTTCTAGTGCCTAATCTTAAAAACTTCCTAGTGCCTATCTCATAAACTTACTAGTGCCTTATCTCATAAACTTCCTAGTGCCTAATCTTAAAAACTTCATAGTGCCTATCTCATAAACTCACTAGTGCCTTATCTCATAAACTTCCTAGTGCCTAATCTGAAAAACTTCCTAGTGCCTATCTCATAAACTCACTAGTGCCTTATCTCATAAACTTCCTAATGCCTAATTCTTAAAAACTTCCTAGTGCCTATCTCATAAACTCACTAGTGCCCTATCTCATAAACTCACTAGTGCCCTATCTAATAAACTCACTAGTGCCCCTCTCATAAACTCACTAATGTCCTATCTCATAACCTCATTAATATCCTATCTCATAAACTCACTAGCACATATCTCATAAACTCATAAGTGCATTATCTCATAAACTCATTGTACATTATGCACTATTACTTTCTGCAGCATACACAATTGTTTGGAAATGGTAAATGGCAACAGGACATGCAGACGCAAAAATATTTACCCAAAAGAAAAGTGACCTTGCCACGAAGACTCGGTTCCCTTGAGTGTGCGACATAACCCTGTGGAGAAGGTGTTCCTCTGTCATCTGGGCTATTTAAAGCCAGGTTTGAGGGTCGGTTAGAGAGTGTGGCCTCTTCTATAGATGAGGCAGACAGAATGGGGCAGGACTCCAGCTCAAATGCTGAGCTACTGTTGATTGGTACTTGATTGACAGCAGTCACTTCATGCAACAAAGGCGACCCAGAATCTGTGAGATATTCGTCATCCTCATCAGAAACAGCCAGGAGGTCTGCACTTGAATATTCTTGGTCAAGATACTGGGAGGAAGAAGGAGCAGGATGTGCAATCTGACTTGGCGGAGGTAACGGAGAATGTGCCCCGATGTAGAAGTCAACCTGCAGAACATTAGCACAGAATAATGCATTGTGAATACATGACTCAATGTGAACTTCTTATCCTTAAATAAGTTACAGACCCTGTTAGCATATGTTTTTTTTGTAAGTACAGGTATAATCATGTCTAAGTGCTTCCTGCTGGAGAGATATTGAAAGGTACATGGGGTTAGCAACCTCATCATGTCAAATAAACTGCTACAAAACAAAACTGTGCCTTTTGTCAACCTCACTCACAGACAAGACACATTAGGTCCAAGTATCCTATGTATTTAACTATTACTATCCCTGAACAGACAAGACACATTAGGTCCAAGTATCCTATGTATTTAACTATTACTATCTCTGAACAGACAAGACACATTAGGTCCAAGTATCCTATGTATTTAACTATTACTATCACTGAACAGACAAGACACATTAGTTCCAAGTATCCTTGGTATTTAACTATTACTATCTCTGAACAGACAAGACACATTAGTTCCAAGTATCCTTGGTATTTAACTATTACTATCTCTGAACAGACAAGACACATTAAGTCCAAGTATCAAATGTATTTAACTATTTCTATCTCTGAACAGACAAGACACATTAGGTCCAAGTATCCTATGTATTTAACTATTACTATCTCTGAACTGACAAGACACATTAGGTCCAAGTATCCTATGTATTTAACTATTACTATCCCTGAACAGACAAGACACATTAGGTCCAAGTATCCTATGTATTTAACTATTACTATCTCTGAACAGACAAGACACATTAGGTCCAAGTATCCTATGTATTTAACTATCACTATCCCTGAACAGACAAGACACATTAGTTCAAGTATCCTTGGTATTTAACTATTACTATCCCTGAACAGACAAGACACATTAGGTCCAAGTATCCTATGTATTTAACTATTACTATCTCTGAACAGACAAGACACATTAGGTCCAAGTATCAAATGTATTTAACTATTACTATCTCTGAACAGACAAGACACATTAGGTCCAAGTATCCTATGTATTTAACTAGTACTATCTCTGAACAGACAAGACACATTAGTTCCAAGTATCCTATGTATTTAACTATTACTATCTCTGAACAGACAAGACCCATTAGGTCCAAGTATCAAATGTATTTAACTATTACTGTCCCTCAACTGATAAGACACATTAGGTCCAAGTATCCTATGTATTTAACTATTACTATCTCTGAACAGACAAGACACATTAGGTCCAAGTATCAAATGTATTTAACTATTACTATCCCTCAACTGACAAGACACATTAGGTCCAAGTATCCTATGTAGTTAACTATTACTATCTCTGAACAGACAAGACACATTAGGTCCAAGTATCCTATGTATTTAACTATTACTATCCCTCAACTGACAAGACACATTAGGTCCAAGTATCCTATGTATTTAACTATTACTATCTCTGAACTGACAAGACACATTAGTTCCAAGTATCCTATGTATTTAACTATTACTATCTCTGAACAGACAAGACACATTAGGTCCAAGTATCCTATGTATTTAACTATTACTATCTCTGAACAGACAAGACACATTAGGTCCAAGTATCCTATGTATTTAACTATTACTATCCCTGAACTGACAAGACACATTAGGTCCAAGTATCCTATGTATTTAACTATTACTATCTCTGAACTGACAAGACACATTAGTTCCAAGTATCCTATGTATTGAACTATTACCATCCCTCAACTGACAAGACACGTTAGGTCCAAGTATCCTATGTATTTAACTATTACTATCTCTGAACAGACAAGACACATTAGTTCCAAGTATCCTATGTATTTAACTATTACTATCTCTGAACAGACAAGACCCATTAGGTCCAAGTATCAAATGTTTTTAACTATTACTGTCCCTCAACTGATAAGACACATTAGGTCCAAGTATCCTATGTATTTAACTATTACTATCTCTGAACAGACAAGACACATTAGGTCCAAGTATCAAATGTATTTAACTATTACTATCCCTCAACTGACAAGACACATTAGGTCCAAGTATCCTATGTATTTAACTATTACTATCTCTGAACAGACAAGACCCATTAGGTCCAAGTATCAAATGTATTTAACTATTACTGTCCCTCAACTGATAAGACACATTAGGTCCAAGTATCCTATGTATTTAACTATTACTATCTCTGAACAGACAAGACACATTAGGTCCAAGTATCAAATGTATTTAACTATTACTATCTCTGAACAGACAAGACACATTAGGTCCAAGTATCCTATGTATTTAACTATTACTATCTCTGAACAGACAAGACACATTAGGACCAAGTATCCTATGTATTTAACTATTACTATCCCTCAACTGACAAGACACATTAGTTCCAAGTATCCTATGTATTTAACTATTACTATCTCTGAACAGACAAGACACATTAGTTCCACGTCACACAAGTATTTCACTGTATTCCTATCCCTGAACTAACAAGACACAAACCAAAGTCTCCTATGTATTTCACTGTATTCCTATCCTTGAACTAACAAGACACATTAGGCCCAAGTATCCAATGTATTTCACTGTATTCCTATCCCTGAACTAACAAGACACATTAGTTCCAAGTATCAAATGTATTTAACTATTACGTTCTCTGAACAGACAAGACACATTAGTTCCAAGTATCATATGTATTTAACTATTACATTCTCTGAACAGACAAGACACATTAGGTCCAAGTATCCTATGTATTTAACTATTACTATCTTTGAACAGACAAGACACATTACTTCCAAGTTACACAAGTATTTCACTGTATTCCTATCCCTGAACTAAAAAGACACAAACCAAAGTCTCCTATGTATTTCACTGTATTCCTATCCCTAAACTAAAAAGACACATTAGGCCCAAGTATCCAAAGTATTTCGCTGTATTCCTATCCCTGAACTAACAAGACACATTAGGCCCAAGTATCCAAAGTATTTCACTGTATTCCTATCCCTGAACAGACAAGACACATTAGGTCCAAGTATCCTATGTATTTAACTATTACTATCTCTGAACAGACAAGACACATTAGGTCCAAGTATCCTATGTATTTAACTATTACTATCTCTGAACAGACAAGACACATTAGGTCCAAGTATCAAATGTATTTAACTATTACTATCTCTGAACAGACAAGACACATTAGGTCCAAGTATCAAATGTATTTAACTATTACGTTCTCTGAACAGACAAGACACATTAGTTCCAAGTATCAAATGTATTTAACTATTACTATCTCTGAACAGACAAGACACATTAGTTACAAGTATCCTATGTATTTAACTATTACTATCCCTCAACTGACAAGACACATTAGGTCCAAGTATCCTATGTATTTAACTATTACTATCTCTGAACAGACAAGACACATTAGTTCCAAGTATCCTATGTATTTAACTATTACTATCCCTCAACTGACAAGACACATTAGTTCCAGTATCCTTGGTATTTAACTATTACTATCTCTGAACAGACAAGACACATTAGGTCCAAGTATCAAATGTATTTAACTATTACTATCTCTGAACAGACAAGATACATTAGGTCCAAGTATCAAATGTATTTAACTATTACTGTCCCTCAACTGATAAGACACATTAGGTCCAAGTATCCTATGTATTTAACTATTACTATCTCTGAACAGACAAGACACATTAGGTCCAAGTATCAAATGTATTTAACTATTACTATCTCTGAACAGACAAGACACATTAGGTCCAAGTATCCTATGTATTTAACTATTACTATCTCTGAACAGACAAGACACATTAGGACCAAGTATCCTATGTATTTAACTATTACTATCCCTCAACTGACAAGACACATTAGTTCCAAGTATCCTATGTATTTAACTATTACTATCTCTGAACAGACAAGACACATTAGTTCCACGTCACACAAGTATTTCACTGTATTCCTATCCCTGAACTAACAAGACACAAACCAAAGTCTCCTATGTATTTCACTGTATTCCTATCCTTGAACTAACAAGACACATTAGGCCCAAGTATCCAATGTATTTCACTGTATTCCTATCCCTGAACTAACAAGACACATTAGTTCCAAGTATCAAATGTATTTAACTATTACGTTCTCTGAACAGACAAGACACATTAGTTCCAAGTATCATATGTATTTAACTATTACATTCTCTGAACAGACAAGACACATTAGGTCCAAGTATCCTATGTATTTAACTATTACTATCTTTGAACAGACAAGACACATTAGTTCCAAGTTACACAAGTATTTCACTGTATTCCTATCCCTGAACTAAAAAGACACAAACCAAAGTCTCCTATGTATTTCACTGTATTCCTATCCCTAAACTAAAAAGACACATTAGGCCCAAGTATCCAAAGTATTTCACTGTATTCCTATCCCTGAACTAACAAGACACATTAGGCCCAAGTATCCAAAGTATTTCACTGTATTCCTATCCCTGAACAGACAAGACACATTAGGTCCAAGTATCCTATGTATTTAACTATTACTATCTCTGAACAGACAAGACACATTAGGTCCAAGTATCCTATGTATTTAACTATTACTATCTCTGAACAGACAAGACACATTAGGTCCAAGTATCCTTGGTATTTAACTATTACTATCTCTGAACAGACAAGACACATTAGGTCCAAGTATCAAATGTATTTAACTATTACTATCCCTCAACTGACAAGACACATGAGGTCCAAGTATCCTATGTATTTAACTATTACTATCTCTGAACAGACAAGACACATTAGTTCCAAGTATCCTATGTATTTAACTGTTACTATCCCTCAACTGACAAGATACATTAGTTCCAGTATCCTTGGTATTTAACTATTACTATCTCTGAACAGACAAGACACCTTAGGTCCAAGTATCAAATGTATTTAACTATTACTATCTCTGAACAGACAAGATACATTAGGTCCAAGTATCAAATGTATTTAACTATTACTATCTCTGAACAGACAAGACACATTAGGTCCAAGTATCCTATGTATTTAACTATTACTATCCCTCAACTGACAAGACACATGAGGTCCAAGTATCCTATGTATTTAACTATTACTATCTCTGAACAGACAAGACACATTAGTTCCAAGTATCCTATGTATTTAACTGTTACTATCCCTCAACTGACAAGATACATTAGTTCCAGTATCCTTGGTATTTAACTATTACTATCTCTGAACAGACAAGACACCTTAGGTCCAAGTATCAAATGTATTTAACTATTACTATCTCTGAACAGACAAGATACATTAGGTCCAAGTATCAAATGTATTTAACTATTACTATCTCTGAACAGACAAGACACATTAGGTCCAAGTATCCTATGTATTTAACTATTACTATCCCTCAACTGACAAGACACATTAGGTCCAAGTATCCTATGTATTTAACTATTACTATCTCTGAACAGACAAGACACATTAGTTCCAAGTATCCTATGTATTTAACTATTACTATCCCTCAACTGACAAGACACATTAGTTCCAGTATCCTTGGTATTTAACTATTACTATCTCTGAACAGACAAGACACATTAGGTCCAAGTATCAAATGTATTTAACTATTACTATCTCTGAACAGACAAGATACATTAGGTCCAAGTATCAAATGTATTTAACTATTACTATCTCTGAACAGACAAGACACATTAGGTCCAAGTATCCTATGTATTTAACTATTACTATCCCTCAACTGACAAGACACATTAGGTCCAAGTATCCGATGTATTTAACTATTACTATCTCTGAACAGACAATACACATTAGGTCCAAGTATCAAATGTATTTAACTATTACTATCTCTGAACAGACAAGACACATTAGGTCCAAGTATCAAATGTATTTAACTATTACTATCCCTCAACTGACAAGACACATTAGGTCCAAGTATCCTATGTATTTAACTATTACTATCTCTGAACAGACAAGACACATTAGATCCAAGTATCAAATGTATTTAACTTTTACTATCTCTGAACAGACAAGACACATTAGGTCCAAGTATCAAATGTATTTAACTATTACTATCTCTGAACAGACAAGACACATTAGTTCCAAGTATCAAATGTATTTAACTATTACTATCTCTGAACAGACAAGACACATTAGTTCCAAGTATCAAATGTATTTAACTATTACTATCCCTGAACAGAAAAGACACATTAGGTCCAAGTATCCTATGTATTTAACTATTACTATCTCTGAACAGACAAGACACATTAGATCCAAGTATCAAATGTATTTAACTTTTACTATCTCTGAACAGACAAGACACATTAGGTCCAAGTATCAAATGTATTTAACTATTACTATCTCTGAACAGACAAGACACATTAGTTCCAAGTATCAAATGTATTTAACTATTACTATCTCTGAACAGACAAGACACATTAGTTCCAAGTATCAAATGTATTTAACTATTACTATCCCTGAACAGAAAAGACACATTAGGTCCAAGTATCCTATGTATTTAACTATTACTATCCCTGAACAGACAAGACACATTAGGTCCAAGTATCCTATGTATTTTTTTTTAACTATTACTATCTCTGAACAGACAAGACACATTAGGTCCAAGTATCAAATGTATTTAACTATTACTATCCCTCAACTGACAAGACACATTAGGTCCCAGTATCCTATGTATTTAACTATTACTATCTCTGAACAGAAAAGACACATTAGGTCCAAGTATCAAATGTATTTAACTATTACTATCTCTGAACAGACAAGACACATTAGGTCCAAGTATCCTATGTATTTAACTATTACCATCCCTGAACAGACAAGACACATTAGGTCCAAGTACCCTATGTATTTAACTATTACTATCCCTGAACTGACAAGACACATTAGTTCCAAGTATCATATGTATTTAACTATTACTATCCCTGAACTGACAAGACACATTAGGTCCAAGTATCCTATGTATTTAACTATTACTATCTCTTAACAAACAAAACACATTAGGTCCAAGTATCCTATGTATTTAACTATTACTATCTCTGAACAGACAAGACACATTAGTTCCAAGTATCTTATGTATTTAACTATTACTATCCCTGAACTGACAAGACACATTAGTTCCAAGTATCCTATGTATTTAACTATTACTATCCCTGAACAGACAAGACACATTAGTTCCAAGTATCCTATGTATTTAACTATTACTATCCCTGAACAGACAAGACACATTAGGTCCAAGTATCAAATGTATTTAACTATTACTATCCCTGAACAGACAAGACACATTAGGTCCAAGTATCCTATGTATTTAACTATTACTATCTCTGAACAGACAAGACACATTAGGTCCAAGCATCCTATGTATTTAACTATTACTGTCCCTGAACTGACAAGACACATTAGGTCCAAGTATCCTATGTATTTAACTATTACTATCTCTGAACTGACAAGACACATTAGGTCCAAGTATCAAATGTATTTAACTATTACTATCTCTGAACTGACAAGACACATTAGTTCCAAGTATCATATGTATTTAACTATTACATTCTCTGAACAGACAAGACACATTAGGTCCAAGTATCCTATGTATTTAACTATTACTATCTCTGAACAGACAAGACACATTAGTTCCAAGTATCAAATGTATTTAACTATTTATATCTCTGAACAGACAAGACACATTAGTTCCAAGTATCAAATGTATTTAACTATTACTATCTCTGAACTGACAAGACACATTAAGTCCAAGTCACACAAGTATTTCACTGTATTCCTATCTCTGAACTAACAAGACACAAATCAAAGTCTCCTATGTATTTCACTGTATTCCTATCCCTGAACTAACAAGACACATTAGGCCCTAGTATCCAAAGTATTTCACTGTATTCCTATCCCTGAACTAACAAGACACATTAGTCCTTAGCATGACGTGTATTTCAATGTATTACTATCCCTGAACTAACAAGACATATTAGGCCCAAGTCTCCCAAGTATTTCACTGTATTCCTATCCCTGAACTAACAAGACACATTAGGCCCAAGTTTCCCAAGTATTTCATTGTATACCTATCCCTGAACTAACACGACATATTAGGCCCAAGTCTCACAAGTATTTCACTGTATTCCTATCCCTGAACTAACTTGACATATTAGGCCCATGTCTCCCAAGTATTTCACTGTATTCCTATCCATGAACTAACAAGACACATTAGTTCCTAGCATCATATGTATTTCACTGTATTCCTATCCCTGAACTAACAAAACACATTAGTTCCTAGCATCACATATGTTTCACTGTATTCCTATCCCTAAACTAACAAGACACATTAGGCCCAAGTCTCCGAAGTATTTCTCTGTATTCCAATCTCTGAACTAACAAGACACATTAGGCCCAAGTTCCCCAAGTATTTCACTGTATTCTTATCCCTGAACTAACAAGATATATTAGTTCCTAGCATCACATGTATTTCACTGTATTCCTATCCCTGAACTAACAAGACATATTAGGTCCAAGTCTCACAAGTATTTCACTGTATTCCTATCCCTGAACTAACAAGACATGTTAGGTCCAAGTCTCACAAGTATTCCACTGTATTCCTATACCTGAACTAACAAGATACATTAGGCAAGTCCCCCAAGTATTTCACTATATTCCTGTCCCTGAACTAACAAGACACATTAGTTCCTAGCATCACATGTATTTCACTGTATTACAATCCCTGAACTAACAAGACACATTAGGCCCAAGTCTCCAAAGTATTTCACTGTATTCCTATCCCTGAACTAACAAGACACATTAGGCCCAAGTATCCAAAGTATTTCACTGTATTCCTATCCCTGAACAGACAAGACACATTAGGTCCAAGTATCCTATGTATTTAACTATTACTATCTCTGAACAGACAAGACACATTAGGTCCAAGTATCCTATGTATTTAACTATTACTATCTCTGAACAGACAAGACACATTAGGTCCAAGTATCAAATGTATTTAACTATTACTATCTCTGAACAGACAAGACACATTAGTTCCAAGTATCAAATGTATTTAACTATTACTATCTCTGAACTAACAAGACACAAATCAAAGTCTCCTATGTATTTCACTGTATTCCTATCCCTGAACTAACAAGACACATTAGGCCCTAGTATCCAAAGTATTTCACTGTATTCCTATCCCTGAACTAACAAGACACATTAGTCCTTAGCATGACGTGTATTTCAATGTATTACTATCCCTGAACTAACAAGACATATTAGGCCCAAGTCTCCCAAGTATTTCACTGTATTCCTATCCCTGAACTAACAAGACACATTAGGCCCAAGTTTCCCAAGTATTTCATTGTATACCTATCCCTGAACTAACACGACATATTAGGTCCAAGTCTCACAAGTATTTCACTGTATTCCTATCCCTGAACTAACTTGACATATTAGGCCCATGTCTCCCAAGTATTTCACTGTATTCCTATCCATGAACTAACAAGACACATTAGTTCCTAGCATCATATGTATTTCACTGTATTCCTATCCCTGAACTAACAAAACACATTAGTTCCTAGCATCACATATGTTTCACTGTATTCCTATCCCTAAACTAACAAGACACATTAGGCCCAAGTCTCCGAAGTATTTCTCTGTATTCCAATCTCTGAACTAACAAGACACATTAGGCCCAAGTTCCCCAAGTATTTCACTGTATTCTTATCCCTGAACTAACAAGATATATTAGTTCCTAGCATCACATGTATTTCACTGTATTCCTATCCCTGAACTAACAAGACATATTAGGTCCAAGTCTCACAAGTATTTCACTGTATTCCTATCCCTGAACTAACAAGACATGTTAGGTCCAAGTCTCACAAGTATTCCACTGTATTCCTATACCTGAACTAACAAGATACATTAGGCAAGTCCCCCAAGTATTTCACTATATTCCTGTCCCTGAACTAACAAGACACATTAGTTCCTAGCATCACATGTATTTCACTGTATTACAATCCCTGAACTAACAAGACACACTAGGCCCAAGTCTCCCAAGTTATTTCACTGTATTCCTATTTCTGAACTAACAAGACACATTAGTTCCTAGAATCACATGTTTTTCACTCACCTCTGACCTCACTGACTCAATTGAATTCAATCTATCAAATCCGTGCGGGCTGTCTGCCAGTACAGCCTGCTCATCAGGCCATGCCATTTCCTCCAACGTTTGTAACTTTTCTGGAGACACTGATGTTTCTGAGGATGGTGTTACCTCCAGTAATGGAGGTGTTTCTGGTGGAGGTGTTACTTCTGGTGTTGGAGGCACGATATTCATGACAGGAATCGCAGACCGCGATATGGTCAAGCCTCCGTTTGATTCTAGCACTGCCTGATCCCCAGGATACACATCATAGTCTTCATCATAGTCCAGCTCACTGCTTGAGCTACTTGAAGAGCCCTGCAGAAAACAGTGTTTGCTTCATAGAAAATACTGTTAGCAGAAGTAACTAACCTATTCATTCTGTAAAAATTCAATCGTGGTTTATTTAGGAAAAAAATGGATTGATCATATTGAATTATGGGTTTATACATCTGATACATTGAGCAGAATAAAGAGGATAATCACGTCTAGAGAGTTAGGCTACAACTTAAAAATAAGAATGATCAAGTGTTTTTTGAGGTGTGTTCTAATGAAACTGGACCAAACTGCACCAGGTGAACATACATACAATGCGCATGATGACGTCACTTCTGGTGTATACAGCACATACCAACCGTCAAGTTTGCAAAATTTCATTGTCCTTCGACTCAGAGTATCCTCAGCAGTTCGTTGAAAACATGGTGGATGTGATATGGAGTTGATCAGCGATTCGGTTTCTAACAGCTGAAGGATGTCAACTAGTCGACATTCATCGCAGAATGCAGGCAGTGTATAGTGACAAAAGTGTGTCGAAGAAAACAATGACGAACTGGACAATGATGTTTAAAGAAGGACGTGAGTTAACGAAAGATATTCCGAGACCAGGTCGGGCGCATATTGTTGCGTCAGAAGATGCCATCGCCAAAATTGATGCAGCAATTTGGATGAACCGTCGGCAGAGCTTACGTTCACTAGCAGAGGAATTCGCTGTGTCGCTGGGGACAGTTCAAATGGTAGTTAGCAAAAAACTGAAGTATCGGAAGGTGTTTTCACAATGGGTACCTCAGTTGCTGACCAACCACCATGAGGAAAAATGGACAGGATGCAGTTTGAACCACTTGCTGCGATACGAAGAGGAGGGTGATTCGTTTCTTTTGTGGCATAGTGGAAGGTGATGAATCGTGGTGCCACCACTTTGAACCGAACAGCAAAACTGCTAGCATGCAATGAAAACATCCCAGATCATCGAAACCAAAAAAACATTTAAGTCCCACATTTCTGCTGGTAAG
Organism: Ariolimax columbianus; assembly: GCA_036924085.1. Lineage (NCBI taxonomy): Eukaryota > Metazoa > Mollusca > Gastropoda > Stylommatophora > Arionidae > Ariolimax > Ariolimax columbianus. Next base: position 22,372,460 of record JAVGWX010000004.1, on the reverse strand, counting down.
GTTAAGCTGACAGCGTTTTTTTTTACGAGGGACTTTTGTTGGTAGACTTTAAAGAGCCTGGCGTGAACATCAATGCCATCCGCAACAATGACACACTAAACAAGCTGCATACAGCAAACAAGAATAAACGACCCCCGCATGCTTTCACGTTGGTGTGAATCTGTTGCACGACACTGCACGTCCACATGTCGCAAACATTATTCAGAAAGCCTTAGCACAGAAAAGGTGGGAAGTACTGCTACACCCATCCTATTCTATTCTCCCCAGTATGAGGTCCCAGGATCCACTCAAGGACATTGCCCCATTGATGATGATGATCATCATCATCATTCATGTTTGTGCTCCAATTGAAGCATAGGGTCATCACTACAACTGAGCCCTACACATCAAGTATGTATCTGAGCACCGGCAGTGGCAATTTCCTAGCAAATGTTTTTACATGATTATGTTGCTAGATCCACACACAACCCTCTTTATTCACATATTACCATATGCTTGGAAAGTTGTTGTTGTTATGGATCCAGCAGAATCCAGGCTCTTGCCCAATGCCATGTAGTGTTATCTGTACATGTTTGTAAGTTGTTGTTTAGTCCCATACAAAGTGTTTTATTTATCTGGCCTCGGAGGAAGAAGCTTGGAAGGTTACAGTGGCCCTATTCTTTTCCTCCCAGGCTACATTGCACCATTAACTCCACCATAAACATATAATATAGATGGACCTTCCTATTTCCTCTTTAGAATAAGTCCAGAACCAAAACACAACCTCATCATCATCATCATTAATAACTTTCAGCGAACAGAAAAACAGGATAAGCAAATAACAAGCAAGTCATCAACAGATTTGTGCAGACAGCGTAAGGTCACCTGTTCCTGGTATATGTAGATGTTTTTGTTATTCTGATCAATAAGATTAACATCCTGACTGCAACATAAGCAAATGAGACAGTTAAAACAAAGGCGTTAAACACAGTTAAAACAAAAAGTTAAACAGCTAAAATAAAGGAGTTAATCATAACTAAAACAAAAGTATTTCCAGATGTTGAACAGTTAAAACAAAGTATTTCCAGATGTTGAGCAATTAAAACAAAGTATTTCCAGATGTTGAACAGTTAAAACAAAGGATTTCCAGTTGTTGAACAGTTACAACAAAGGATTTCCAGATGTAGAACACAGTTAAAACAAAGGATTTCCAGATGTTGAACACAGTTAAAACAAAGGATTTCCAGTTGTTGAACACAGTTTAAACAAAGAATTTCCAGATGTTGAACACAGTTAAAACAAAGGATTTCCAGATGCTGAACAATTAAAACAAAGGGTTTCCAGTTGTTGAACAGTTACAACAAAGGGTTTCCAGATGTTGAACACAGTTAAAACAAAGGATTTCCAGATGTAGAACACAGTTAAAACAAAGGATTTTCAGGTGTTGAACACAGTTAAAACAAAGGATTTCCAGGTGTTGATCCATCATGTAGCATGTCCTTTGTAGAACGTCGCTCCCATCACAGTCTGTCTGAAAGAAACTCGTTCCCTTGCCAAAACTCCAGCTTCCGCCACTGTCATACTCAGGCACTCCTGGATCTCTTGGTGCCATCGTCTTCTTGGTCTACCCCTTCCTCTTTTGCCTGGCACCATACCTTCCATCACCGTCCTCTCAAGACCGTTGTGTCTCTTGATGTGACCAAAGTATTTGCATTTTCTAGCCAAAATGGAATTGATAAACCAGTTCTCCTCTATGCTCAACTCTTGCCGAATGTCTACATTTGTTCTTTTCTCTGTCCAGGGTATTCTGAGGATCTTTCTGTAACATTTTGACTCGAAGGATTCGATTCTTTGTCTAGAAGTTTTGGTAATCGTCCATGCTTCACAGCCATAAGCTGCCAGGAAAAACACAGGCTCTCAAGACTTTTACTTTTGTCGTTTTGTTGGTGCCCTGCCATAATTTCTTCAGGCTGTTCAGTCTCTGCATTGCCATAGCTAGTCTTCTTCTGATTTCTTTCGAGCAGTCACCATTTTTGTCGATTCGGGAGCCCAGATATTCAAAATGTGTAACCTGACCTATTTCCTCACCACCCACTGTAAATGTATGCTGACATTGTGTTTTATCGGTGGTCATTATCTTTGTTTTGTTTATGTTTATGAACAGATTTTGATCTTTACTATGTCCATTAACGGCTGAAAGTAGCTGATCTAGCCCTTCCGCACTTCTTGATAGTATCACTGTGTCATCTGCGTATCGTAACTCTGGAATCTCGTACCCCCCAATCGTAAATGGGTCGAAACTTTCAATGTTCTCATCTTCTCGCACATTTCTCATTATACATTCCGCATATATGTTGTACAGATAAGGTGAGAGTATACATCCCTGTCGGACTCCCTTTTGTACTGCAAACCAATCTGATGTTTGCCCAGATACTCGGACAGCGGCTTGTTGATCTTGGTATAATGTTTCAATGAGATGGACTATATGCAAAGGAAACCCCATTTCCTTCATGATTCTCCACAGATTTTGATGTTTTACCGTGTCGAAGGCCTTAGTGTAATCAATGAAACATGTGTACAGGTCTACATTAAACTCTCTACATTTTTCATAGATATTCCTTAAATTGAATATGTGGTCCCGGGTCCCTCTGTCTTTCCTAAAACCTGCCTAAACTACGTGAATTTCAGATTCAAACCTTTTCTCTATCCTTCTTAATAGGATTCGCAGGAGTATCTTGCTAGCATGGCTGATCAGTGCGATAGTTCGGTAGTTCGTGCACAGCTTCAGGTTGCCTTTTTTGGGGAGGGGAATATAAATTGATTTCTTCCATGCTTCTGGCCACTCTGCACTGTGCCATATCTGTTTACACAGCTTGTGGTAGACTCGAGCACATGCCTCTCCTCCTGCTTGTATTAGCTCTGCTGGGATATCATCGCATCCTGGGGACTTTCCCTTTTTCAGGCTTTTAATTGCAGAGCGTACTTCTTCCAATGTTGGTTCAGGTTCTTTCTCATCCTTTGGTAGGATTGTAACTGAGCGCTTTGTGCTGTCTCCATACATGGTTCTGCAGTACTCTCTCCATCTATTCAGTATGTCTTTGGTTTCTGTTAGTGTGTTATCCTCTTCGTCATTTATGACATGTGGAACCGGACGGAATTCCCTTGTCAGTGTTCTTATTGCTTTGAATGCATCTTTTTCTTTGCCTTGTTGTAGGTTTTCTATATCCTTACATGTTTCTACTATGTATCTTCTTTTATCTTTTCTTATTTCTCTTCTGACTTTTCTTGCGCAGTTTTTATATGCTGTGTTGGTCCCCTTACTTCCCATTTGTTTTAATTGTTGCCTTTCTGCAATGAGTTTCTGTGTTTCGTCTGTTATATAGCTCTGTGTCTTGTGCAATATCTTTGGAATCATTTCTTTTGCTGTCGAGATCAAAATCTCCCTTGCGTTCGATGTCAACTCCTCAGATGTCATCTCTTCCTGTATAGCAAGCAACGCCTCAAATTTGTTTTCTACTTTGATGTTGTATTCAGTAGGTATTGCTGATACATCGAAGCGTATTGGCTGGCAACCTTTGTAGATCCTGCGTAGTCTTGTTTGGAAAACTGCAAACAGTAATTCGTGATCCGTATCACAGTCTGCTCCTGGCAGTGTTTTTGTCGCCAGCACATTTGATCTCCATCGTTGTTGCACTAGGATGTAGTCTATTTGGTTTCTGCTGTTGCCATCCGGGGAGGTCAACGTGTACAGTCTTCGTGGATGTTGTTTGAAGAAGGTGTTGGCAATGGAGAGGTTGTTTTCCGTGCAGAATTCAACCAGTCTTTCTCCTCGCTCATTTCTGTGTCCCAAACCAAAAGGTCCTCGAACACTTCTCTCCTCTTCGGCTCTTTCCTCTCCGACTTTTGCATTGAAATCTCCAATGATGACCAAGATGTCTCTTTTTTCAACTTTTTCCATCGCTTCTTGCAAGGTGTTATAAAAATCATCCATTTCACAATCGTCTGCTGCTGATGTTGGTGCATACACTTGAATTATTGTTAAATTTCTAGTCTTTTTCTTTAGTCTGATTACAATTATGCGGTCGTTGACTGGATTGTAACCCAGTAGTGAAGGTGCTGTCTTCTTTGACAGAATAAAGCCGACCCCGCTTTTTCCACCCTTGTCCGTCCCAGAGTATATAAATGTTTCTCCTGAGGAGCTGGTACAGTGCCCTTGTCCGGCCCATCTATGCTCAGAGACTCCAAGAATCTCTATCTTGGTTCTCTTCATTTCTCTTCCGATCATGAATAACTTGCCCTGGTATAGGCTCCTGACATTCCAGGTGCCTATTCTTAGTTTTGTTTTTAGTCCCATTTCAGAGTTGTCCACTGTAATGCAGTCAGGCTTTAGGCCGTCATCTCTATTACTTGTACTGACTCTGAAATTGGCCTCTTCCCCAGTTGGCGTCGATGATCTGCCTGGTCTGAGGGCCTCACCATCAGATCTTTGAGTTTCATTTCTCTCGACTGTCATAGGTTTCTTGGCATTTTACATCCAGTAGTTTGCCATTGCTTTCTGGACATTGTTCTGGCCGCTTACCAACTATGGTCTCTGGTGCGCCCTTAGCCCGATACCAGGCGTTTCCAGCTCCCGCTTTCAGAGTCGTTGTCGCACAGGTCGATCTTCCGCCTCTTCCACCAGCAGCTGTGTGTACTTGTCAGGGGTGGACTCCCCTTCTTGTCATTTCACCCACGTAGTTTAGCCGGCCAGCCAAAGCCGTTGCCCGGGGGGTGGCGCTGCCGTACACAGGCAGACTCTAGGAGCCATACGTGAGCTAGACAGAAGTGGGGGAACCAAAATAGGATCCTGGCCATCAAGGATGTGGCTGCCTCTAACCGTGAGGTGCTATCCCTTACACACTTCTGCCCTACCCCCAGGTTATCAAGAAGCTGGCCTTGTACACCATAATCTTCCAATATCTTCCAGGTGTTGAACACAGTTAAAACAAAGTAGTTCAAAAAGTTAAACACAATTTAAATAAAGGAGTTAAACACAGTTAAAATAAAGGTATTAAACACAGCAAAAACAAATGAGTTCTAGGAGTTGAAAACAGTCAAAAAAAGGTGTTAAACACAGTTAAAACAAAGGAAGTTGCAGGAGTTAAAAACAGTTAAAACAAAGAACATAAACACTGTTAAAAAGATTGAATTTCATGATTTAAACACAGTTAAAGCAAACGACATGAACATAGTTAAAATCCGAGGACAAACACAGCAGTTGAAGGTGTTAAACAGAAAGAAGTACTGCTGTCTAACAAGTTGGTTGTCTCCTTGTAAACTGCAAGAAAATGGGAAGTTAAACCAAGTTTTTAGTTGCTTTAATTGGCTAATGAGCTGCATAGGGTAAATCGACCTTCGTCATTACATAAAGCTAGCAACAATGAAAACAAGTCCATCCAGTCAAAGACACAAAGCACACTAATGATATCACATTAAAGGTACAAATTGAGAATGGTTGAGGTAAGTCAATCGTTCTATTGCCATTGTGGGTTCAGTTGGGCCCATTGAGGCTGGGCTTTTTATAGGAAGCCTGTAGTAAGACATGTAAATGCTCTTGTAGGGGCAGTTTCTGTGACACTGAGTAAAATGATGCACAAAAGTACTTAGTTGCCTCTTACTTTATGCTTATTGGGGGATATTCTTTTCTCTTTTCTAAGGGAATCAGTGATCTATACAGGGTTGAGAAAAGCTACATAACAAATAAATGCATTCAAAATAATCCAGAGGACGCAGTCCATCTTCATGAAGATAACTATGATCGAAGCAGCAATTAAAAGCAGGAGGGGAAATAGTTAGTTAGTTAGTTAGTTTTCTTTCCACTTGTGCCGTTTAGCGTCGTGGGGAGCTTGAGTCATCTATCCTGCGCCAAGTGCGTTGCGTCGGTCAATGTGAGCCCTTGTCGTTGGACAATCACTCTAATGTCATTTATCCACCTACCTCATGGCCGCCCTCTTGCCCTGTAGCCAGATCTACCAGCATTGTAAGCCATCAGTGGAAGATGATGAGGGTGCAGTCTCATGAGATGACCAAACCAACTTATTTTCTGCCTGGAAATGTATTCTGCACAAGACGTAGTGCCGACCATACTTTGAATGTTGTCATTCCGCATTCTGTCTCTTCTGGTAACACCGATGACTTTCCTCAAACACTTCATTTCACAAGTCGAAATTCTGCTCTCGCATGCCCTTGACAGAGGCCATGTTTGGCACTGGTAGCACAAAATCGGCATTACTATACTGTTTGTCAGCTGTTGCTTTGTTGCCAAACTATTGCTCTGGTGTCTAAGCAGTGGGGACAGCTGATAAGTCACCGCAGATGCTTTCTGACACCTTGTCTTGATTTCCCTGTTGATCCTACCGTCTGCTGAAAATATACTGCCCAAATACTTGAACTCATGGACTTGTTGAAGAGCAATATCGTTTAGACTTATCTTGAGTGGCCCAGGAGTTCTACTGATCATCATAGTTTCTGTTTTGTTCTCGCTAATTTGCATTTTGTATTTAGCACAGGTAGTCGCAAGCGCGTTCATATGGTTTTGCAGTTTGTTTTCATCATTGTACAGCAAGCATTGATCATCTGCAAAGAGTAATTCGTGAATTGAGTTATGTTCTGCTTCAGATGTCTCAATTTGACCAGTCTCTGATGTGATTTTGTCCATATAGATATTAAACAACAGAGGAGAAAGCACACACCCTTGTCTCACCCCGGTGGTGATTTCAAAAGCATCTGTGACACCATCAGTCGTTCTGACGACGTTTGTACTCGAATGATAGTTCTCTGACATTATCAAGAAGCTGGCCTTGTACACCATAATCTTCCAATATCTTCCAAAGTTGAATCCTGTCTACCCTAACAAACGTTTTTTTCCTTATTAATGAAAGCAACACATAGATTTTCGTTGTATTCTATTGATCTTTCACTTATTTGTCCTTAGGTGAACAACGCCCTTTTTCTTCCAAATTTTCAATGCTATAATTGTTCCAATTTGGAGGGGTAATACAGCAAGAAAAGTCATGACAATAAATTGTGACATTAGATAGAAGACAAAAAAGAAATTCATTGGAAACATTGAGAATGAAGATCTATGGAATATAGAGTCATAGTTACCCAGTCCTCAACATGACACACGATAATGATGTGACTATTCAACAGACCCATTTTGTTTCGTCATTTCACTCTTTCTACCCTTCTAAATCATTAAATCATCTATTCAATCTGGTGACTCCGTTAGCACCATCTTCTCCAGTCAGTGTGGTTTCAAAGGTCTTGAATCTCTTAGAATTGTGTGCAGTGTGTCTTTATATTTGTGATTTTAATACAGTGCTATATTACTTATATTTGTGATTATTGTGACATATTACTTATATTTATGCATATAATATAGTACTATCTTACTTATATTTGTGATTATAATTTAGCACTTAAGTGCAGCCATCAAGCTAAAAGAACATATAAAGGTTCTCAGTTTGCAAACAAATTCAGAAATAATCCCATTTAATAATAGCAAGACACATCCTTGACTGAAATAGGCTATTAGCTAGACAAACCTCACACAACAGTTGGTACAATTGTTAAGAATAAAAGCAATGTCTTACAAGTGATTAAAGGTAAGCTTTTGTTTATTGTAGTAGTGCAGGTTTATTTAATTAGAGGTAAGCTTTTGTTTATTGTAGTACTGCAAATTTATTTAATTAGAGGTAAGCTTTTGTTTATTGTAGTACTGCAGGTTTATTTAATTAGAGGTAAGCTTTTGTTTATTGTAGTACTGCAGGTTTATTTAATTAGAGGTAAGCTTTTGTTTATTGTAGTACTGCAGGTTTATTTAATTAGAGGTAAGCTTTTGTTTATTGTAGTACTGCAGGTTTATTTAATTAGAGGTAAGCTTTTGTTTATTGTAGTACTGCAGGTTTATTTAATTAGAGGTAAGCTTTTGTTTCTTGTAGTACTGCAGGTTTATTTAATTAAAGGTAAGCTTTTGTTTATTGTAGTACTGCAGGTTTATTTAATTAAAGGTAAGCTTTTGTTTATTGTAGTAGGGCAGGTTTATTTAATTAAAGGAAAGCTCTTGTTTATTGTAGTACTGCAGGTTTATTTAATTAAAGGTAAGCTTTTGTTTATTGTAGTACTGCAGGTTTATTTAATTAAAGGTAAGCTTTTGTTTATTGTAGTACTGCAGGTTTATTTAATTAAAGGTAAGCTTTTGTTTATTGTAGTACTGCAGGTTTATTTAATTAAAGGTAAGCTTTTGTTTATTGTAGTAGTGCAGGTTTATTTAATTAAAGGAAAGCTCTTGTTTATTGTAGTACTGCAGGTTTATTTAATTAAAGGTAAGCTTTTGTTTATTGTAGTAGTGCAGGTTTATTTAATTAAAGGTAAGCTTTTGTTTATTTAGCTTTTGCACACACTTGCAAGCGATATACAGTGTGTTAGTTATGTTTATAAGTGACCAAATTGTGTTTGCAAGCAATTGGCTATTATCCAGTGTGCTAGTCTTTAACTTGGCAAATCAGTGGATGGAACTCTTGAAACCTGCTATCATACTCACATCAGAATACTCCATGTAGTACTCTTCATCTTCTTCCACTATGGTGGGGCTCTTTATGGCGCTCTGAGAAGGAAAGCTCCGAATTTTCTCTTTCTTCTTTTTCTTCCTGGCTTTTTTTCTGGCTCTGTGGGCTTTTCCAGACTTGCTGAGGGACTTGCTGGACAAAGACCTCAGTGGCTGGTGAATATGAGGGTATGAGACCCTCCTGTGTCCTAAAAATGATAGTTTCATGATAAAATGAAAATAGATCTTTTATTTGACATAAATTTTTATTTTAATAATGCAAACGAGAGAGAGAGAAAAAGAGAGATAGAGAGTTGACAAAAAGAAATGATAAGAGATAGTTTAACACCCTGACATGGTCATGGACAAACCAACATAACTGCCAGTATTGAGACAGGAAGTTCTGGACACCGTGACATGATAAAATCAAATAAAACTGAGAGCTGAGATACATAAAAGAAGTAGAACACAGATAGGTTGGTTAGTTAGTTATTGATCAGCGGCCTATGGGCTTCTGCCCTTTGATCTAATGCCATATGGCGGTATCTGTAAGTGTTTGTAAGCTGTTGTTTAGTTCCGTATGACGAATTTCCCTGTGGTACAGGGAAAATTACCTCTGAACATCTGCTGCAAAGTTGCCCGACATATGAGGACCAGAGAAAGCACTTGTGGGCATCACCAAACAACCTCTATGGCAGTGTCGACAGTCTCAGGATGACTGCTGCTTTCTTTGAACAAATTCAAGTTGACGTCTGACAGCGTACGAAGAAGAAGAGGTTTAGTTCCGTACAGTGTTCCATTTGTCTGGCCTCGGAGGAAGAAGCTCTTTCCTAACACTGGCAAGGGCTGAACATTCAAAAAGATGATGTTCAACAGTTTCAATGGGATGTGTGCACAGCCGGCACTCTGGGGTATGTTCTGGTTAGATTCTATTCAAGTGACCTTTTAGTTGTATGTGTTGAGTGGGAAGTCAGAAAATAGTGCTTTGTTTCTCCTTTTCAGGAGGTTGATGTTGTCTTTGGGATTTGGGATGGCCATATGTTGGTAGATTTCTCTCCCAGTATTTCCTATTGCCCATCTATTTAGCCAGTCCTCTTTGTTCGCAGTCTTCAGTAGTTATTTGACTGTCTGTAGGGTTGATGGTGTGTATTGTTGTTCTTGACTTGCTCCCTTCTTAGCCAGTCTGTCTGCCTTGTCACTGCCAGGTGTATTTGAGTGACCAGGGATCCATTGTATAACTATTCTGACTTCATGGGATGTGAGAAATTGGTTGGCATCTAGAGATATTGGGTAAGTTCAGGCCTACAGTGACCACCGTCTTCCAGAGCTTGAAGGGCAGATAATAAGTCTGTAAAGATTATGATGCTTTGGGCTTTTGATGGGAAAGCATACAATACAGTCCTCAAGTGGTACTTCCGATGCCGTTATTTCTGCCTCATAATTTGAACATATCTCCCAACAGGCATCAAACAGCTCATCAGATGTTCTGTCTGGATACTCTATGTAGACTCCATATCCTGGTTTAATGGTGCCTTAAAAGCAGATCCATCAGTACAGACATATATTCATTCTTCTTGGTAGGTATCAATTGTTCTCTGTGATGCTCTCATAAGACTGACTGGATCAGCACTTCTTGTTGTATTATCTGTTAGTTTTGTTTGAATTTCTGGCATTTTAAAACATGTATGTGGTGGTAAATTTCTTGCTGCTTTCTGTGTTTCTTGTCTTTTGTCTGGGGCGTGATATATGTCTTTAATCTCACTAACATGGTGGACTGACTTTTGTTTTATTCTCTGCTTTTGTTGTCATTTTCTACAAGCCTTCTATTGGGGTGGTCTTTGCTACATTTTGTACAAATGGCAAGTTCATCCTTCTCAACCAGAAGACCTCAAATGTTAAACTTCTGAATGTCATAACATTGTATGTCAAACTACTGAATGTCAAACCACTGAATGTCATAACACTGTATGTCAAACTACTGAATGTCAAACCACTGAATGTAGCATGTAAAACATAGGTAATGTGTACATACTTGCAAACTCAGCCTCATCCATGTGGTAGAGCTCCGAAAGTGCAAGCTTGCTGCATTCTCTGCCCATCAAATTGAATCCTGGAGCCTTGGAGTTTGGATCTGTTGTGAGGGCATCAACTTCAAACCTCCAGTCAGACTCAAACATCTTGTTCACCTGTCATGAACGAATGTATGTCAAAAACGGTTCATTCAATTGGCTATAAATGAACCATTTATATTTCAACATCATTAGTACAGGTATTAGAATAGAGATACCAGCAAAAAGAATACAAACCAGAAAAATGACAACATAGACAAACTATGGGCAAACTAAGATCTTCAGACTCAGAACGAGACATTGAAGACTCAAGGCCTACCTCCACAGAATTGGTTTAAGAGACACCGCCACGTGGGATTGTGGAGCATCTAAGCAAACACCAGAACATATTCTACAGGACTGCACTACCAATACAGACCAAAGAGAGGCAGTCCAGAAGGAGCGAACATGCTCGAAAAGCTGTGGGGAACGCACAGTCAATCCTTCGTGAATCTCGTCGGACTAGAAGCATAGCATCAGTTGATCAAAAAAGAAGAAGTACAGGTATTGACATGAATTTTCAGGCAGATAATTAACAAATGAAAAGCGGCACAATGCATTCCGTTCTCCGGACTAAATTCTTCTACGTAACTTAACTTAACGTCTTTATACTAGTTCTGCAGTCTGTATTCAACCAGTTACATTTACATCACCTTGCTCTAAAAGCAATGCGCATCCAGTTTATTCTTAAATGCATTAACTGTCCCTGCCTCCACTACCTACCCTAGCAATGCATTTCAAGCATTCACCACTCTCTGACTAAAAAAATATTTCATAATATCTAATCTGGACCTCTCTTTAGTCAGCTTGTAGTTATGCCCTCTTGTTATTGTGGGAGGCTGTATTTTAAAAAACTTGTTATAGTCTAATTTAACCATTCATCTGATCATCGTATAAACCTGTATTAAGTCACCACGAATTCTTCTCTCTTCTAGACACTGTAGGCCGGTTTTTCTGAGTCTTTCCTCATAACTGTAATTCTGGAATCTCACTATTATCTTTGTTGCTCTTTCTACAAAGTCCTGTTCAGAGTTTAGTAGCGGGAGATTAGGAACGAACGCAGAAGAAGAAGAAGAAGAAAAAGAAGAAGAGGACGATCAAACAAAATGTGGAGCCAAAGACTCAACAGTGAATGAGCTGACAGCAGCCAGTGACTCATAGCTGGCTTCTTGCATCAGGGTCAGAGATCCATAACTGACCAAGATCCTATTTCGTCTCCAACAGACCAGAACTATGCAGCCTAGGCTAAGTGACTAGGGATTGAAAAGGAAAGGCAAACTCGGTCTCAAAAATGTCATGCTGAAATTGGATGTGTTGGGCCGAACGGCACAGATATCTGTGCCTTTCTGCAAACTATGTTACAAATGTGCTTTTCAAGACGAATGTCAAAGAAGAAGACGGCGAAACAAAATACCAGGACAGAACTGGAAGCAAATTGTGAGAGCATTAGCAACTTAGGATTCCAGTCTTCCTATGGCCCCATATGGATAACAGTGTTCCTATGGCCCCATATAGATCCCAGTGTACCTATGACCCTATATGAATCCCAATGTACCTCATCCCATATGGATCCCAGTGTACCTATGGCCCCATATGGATCCCAGTGTGCCTATGGCCCCATATGGATAACAGTGTTCCTATAGCCCTATATAAATCACAGTGTACCTATGGCCCATATGGATCCCAGTGTGCCTATGGCCCAATATGGATAACAGTGTACCTATGACCCTATATGAATCCCAGTGTACCTCACCCCATATGGATACCAGTGTGCATATGGCCCCATATAGATCCCAGTGTACCTATGATCCTATATGAATCCCAATGTACCTCACCCCATATGGATCCCAGTGTACCTATGGCTCCATATGGATCCCAGTGTGCCTATGGCCCAATATAGATCCCAGTGTACCTATGACCCTATATGAATCAGAATGTACCTCACCCCATATGGATCCCAGTGTACCTATGGCCCAATATAGATCCCAGTGTGCCTATGGCCCCATATGGATAACAGTGTTCCTATATCCCTATATAAATCACAGTGTACCTATGACCCATATGGATCACAGTGTACCTCACCCCATATGGATTCCTGTGTGCCTATGGCCCAATATGGATCCCAGTGTACCTATGACCCTATATGAATCCCAGTGTACCTCACCCCATATGGATACCAGTGTGCATATGGCCCCATATAGATCCCAGTGTACCTATGACCCTATATGAATCCCAATGTACCTCACCCCATATGGATCCCAGTGTACCTATGGCCCCATATGAATCCCAGTGTGCCTATGGCCCAATATAGATCCCAGTGTACATATGACCCTATATGAATCCCAATGTACCTCATCCCATATGGATCCCAGTGTACCTATGGCCCAATATAGATCCCAGTGTACCTATGACCCTATATGAATACCAGTGTACCTCACCCCATATGGATACCAGTGTGCATATGGCCCCATATATATCCCAGTGTACATATGACCCTATATGAATCCCAATGTACCTCACCCCATATGGATCCCAGTGTACCTATGGCCCCATATAGATCCCAGTGTACCTATGACTATATGTATCTCAGTGTACCCATGACCCCATATGGATCCCAATGTCCCAGAAGTGATAGGAAAGAATAAAACTAATGCACTGTTGTGCATGTCATGAAAAAGGATTTTTTTGGGTTCTGTCTTTGCTTCTAAAACAAAACCATGTTGATTTCCTTTACAGACTTAGCAGTCTGTCTCCTGTCGTCACCAAACAGTGTATCTCTCAATTGATTTGGAAATTACCATGCTGTCACTCTGCTCCTCTCATGCAGATGCTAAAACATGTAGAATACGTTTTACTGTTTGTTTTGATCTTCCCACAGAGAACATGTCTGTGTTTGACTTGAACAGAAATGTGACTAAGGAAGGTTGTGTGTGTGAATGCAAACATTATCATGTTCAGCAAGGGGTTACAGAAATAACCACTGTAGTGTAGTATACACATTGCATTGTGCGCACCCCCTCCCCCTAATCCTCATCTGTTGAAACAAGCATGGCGACTACATGCACCCCCCCCCCTCCCCTCCTTTCTGTTGAAACATAGAAAGACCACAGCATGGTTTCTCATCTTTCAGAGGCGCTGTATACTTTTTTTGTTGGTCCAAACGCTTTCTTCTTGCCCTCGTACATTGCCCTGATGTTACCAGTATCCGCTGCCGACTGTAGAGACTTAAGAGTCGAAGCCACAAGTCATTTGCACATTTCCTTGCCAGTCTCTGTACTGTACTCTGTGCGGATTTGTAAGCCTCCAAGGTCGTGCTGTTCGGGGAAATCTTAAACTCCAGGTGAGTAGATTAGCGATTTTTAATGGGTGTAAGAATGAGACCCACCCTCAAACCAGTCATTTCTGCTTGTTATCTTCTTTCCAAAGACTGACAACACTATGGTGTGTATTGACGTGTTCACACCTTTCTGTAGCGCTTCCAATAGTGCGCTGTTTTGCCATTAATTCAGAGAGGAATTTTGTGAATTCTTCCACCCTTTCAAAACCTAAACCCCTCAAAAATTTGTCCCTTCTTTCTGTGTTGCCATACTTCATCCAGGTGTGATCTCACGACTGCAGGCATTTCTGGAAGTCATTTATTACAATCTCTATCAGGCGCTTCGTTGTGTTTGCCTTGGCTTGGCTTAGTTCGTTCGTTCTCAATCTCCGCTACCAAACCCTGAAAGGGCTTATGTAGCAGAATGTAGTTCAGAGAACGGAATGCGTTGTGTCGTAGTTTACAGCTTGACTGTGATATTTGCACCTTTCGGTCCAACAAATCGACTTCAGCAATA